>DWQT01000582.1:0-21342 GCA_018244895.1 Myscelus amystis hages | reverse complement strand
ATAAACGGTGGGCTTTGTGTGTTATTTTTGAGGAATCGATAATCATGTATAGGTGTATACGAGTAGGTATTCTAAAAATGTATGCTACGAAAATAGTAAATTTACACAAGTTACGATACATGTTGAAATGTTGACACAATAGGTACATGTTGAAACGTATGATTTCCTCGTCATTCGGTAAAAGATCCACATTTAAATGCTGAACAATTTACTTCTCATGTCTTTGCGGCTGAATAATGAGAGTTGTGTTCCTCTGTGTTAGCTCAATAGCTGTAGATATCCGTTTCGTTTGAGATCTACGTGTCTACCAGTTACGTATGTATATAATCACGAAAACTCATCATACACGAATAAGCCGACGCTCATTAGTATTAATTTTGAAATAAATATTTATCTTTTTATATTTATTACATGTATAATACTCTCAAATTTGTACGCCGTGAAAGGCAAAATATGGTTTGAACCAATAATTTTGTACCCATATTTGTACAAATAAATGTCTTTGTCTTGTGTTTCACGTCATTCTCGACTTACACCTAGTTTAGTTAGTTTCATTATAAGTATTTCTGTGTCTATTAAAATGGAATATCATTCGGAATTGATGTGCGCGACTTCACTGTATTCGACTCGCGCGCGCGACTTCGCGACTATATTCTATGAGGAAAAGTAATATTCATGGATACGTTGAATTGTTTTTAACACACGAGTATACTCGTATTTCGTAAAAATGATTTATTGATATTTAATCATAGAAACAGCTATACCTAAAGAATTTGCTCGGCAATAATCAGTGATATTGTAAAATCACTACACAAAATGAAATATATGTACGCGTGTACAACTTGTAATTAACTGTTAGAAACTTGAACATGTTTGCATAACGCGAATTATTCAAACTCTTTGCTAACATTCGTTGCCCCCATGGGGTCCAAATGTTCTGTAAATAACTGAAATACCCGAATATACGTTTTGTATGTTTCGGGCGATAATTAACCGGTGTTGCAATGTCATCAATGTCGTAACACTGACTATTTATATATACTAGATATTTATTAGTTTGGTATTTACTCACATTAAATTTGCTGTTTCAGTTGATAAGAAGAAGCCATACATATTGACTTTACGAGTGAGGTTCATTGCATATGTACATATGTATGTATATGTGATTGACGTACCTACTCCATTTACGTATGTATTCATTTTTATGCCAAAAATATACTGGAATTCCTAGTGTGTATTATTGAGTGCGTATGAATATCTCAATATATTCCAAAAAAATATGAAACGGTTTTGTCACGGTTACAACATGTATTTTGACAGTTGAATTTTCCCTCGTAACTTGCATAGTACTTGTAACTCAGCAGAGCACTAATTCTTATAACTTCTCACATTATTGTGAACGAACCTTTAGTCCGTTATTATGAATGACAATCTACACAAAGGGTGCTCCGAACATAATCAAGCACAAAAGAAGCAGTAAGAAAACCTTTTCTATTCCGTACATCACCAATTTATCTGCTTGAAATTAATACTGGAATGAGATTATACCTACATATGTATAATACAGGCTATGCAAGTTCTCAACAGAACACCATAATTGCGTGTCTAGTGATCCGGACATGCTCGTAGATTGTAACCCTATAGTGCTTCCGGTCGTAATTTATTAAATTCCTTATATTACGAAACCCCCAATATTGCGACGTCGTAGCTCAATAAAGGAAGCTTTTGACAATGACTACATTCACGTAGGATATGTATAATGATGTACATATAGAGGTAAAGTTATTCCTGATTTAGACAGGTCTTGTAATATGATTTCGTCACCTGAACTATTTTTATTTTTAAATCGATTATAAGTGTTTACAAGGGCCTTGTAGGTTTCGGCGTGAGAATTTTGACTGATGAATCCGCTGTTATTTCTATGGCGTCAAATAGCACTACGGATCTCTCAGGAGAAGATTTGAATGCTTTTGTGTCGCATTTTGAGATTATGATGACGTGCTTTGTCTCGTCAACGCCTGTTTTTCCCTCATTGTATTTCAGCTTGCTTAAGTAGAGTATGCTCCCTTCCGCATTTCTGTTGTTGCTTATAAGTGCGAAAGTACTTTTACAAAATTATAACGCCTAAATGATTTACGCTCGGTCTTGTATTTAATTCTGAAGAAATGATCTAGACATAAATTCGACGAGCTTTTCATCACATAGATATCATTTTGGAGAACAAGTCAAATGACAATTTTGTTTTTGTAAGGTGCGGAGGAAGATAACAATCTGTTTCAGTAGTATGGTAACAATCAGATACATATCAAAGGAAACGTTTGGTCTACGATACGCTAGTAGAATCATGGTACGGCGCGATACAAAGAGAATATGAAAAAGCGCGCATTACAAACAGGTGTGTTGATGTTGGGAGAACTTTGAGAATGGGGCAATCTGTCATGAATTATACGTGTGGAGATAATGAGGCTCGGCTGTTCGCGTGTTTACCGTTATTTCCTAATGCAAATTTTCTTACTGCTTTCAATTGCATATTGTTGACAAAGTCATTAACTTAATGGAAACGCGGGAAATTCTTAACTTCAACGTTGCTAATTGTATTCAACGAAGAAAATTAATTATTTAAATAGCGCAACCAGACATAACGTGGAGATAATAGGACGCGGCAGTTTGCGTGTTCTGTATTACTGCGTACTGCAGACCTTGTTTATTGTCGTCACTTGCATATCGTCCCCGCGTAACTTACGAATTCCTAGCCACTACAACCAACTGAATATTCGCAATATTCTGTCTACTGTGAGGAACATACATTGGTGCTAATTATCATTATATTAATACGTGAAGCAAAAACTTTGGACCCCTTTTTACAGAAATTGCCCTTACGGAGGAGTATGAAATTTGGCTTAATTATAGTTTATATGTAGAAGAAGTGCAGAATGGTAATATTTTTCAATAATAATGCTTATAAAGTACATTAAATCGATAAATAAAACATTACACATACTACCGTGCATTTGACACACAGGCACACGTATTCGTTATACGCATACACATGTCATGTCAGACACTGAATGTGAAACAGAAAAGTTTTATTTGCCCCGTTTAATACAAAAAATACCACGTGATATACCGCTCGCTTATACAAATTCAGTATGGTCGAATTTCTACCAGTAGGCGACCACTAGTATGAATTAATGTGTCTTAAAATCTTAGTAAAATAATGCTGTGCAGAGATAATAAGGCACGGCTGTTTGCGTGTTCAGCATTACTGCGTACGTATTGCGGAGCTTATTTACTGCCGTCACTTCAGTACCTACGCTGTCGTCTAATTTACCGGTTCTGCAGTAACTGTAAGATACATATCACTAATAATGTCGCCCTACTTTAGACACGCACACTTCAAATTATGACTTGGCTATTTTAAAATGTAACTCATCTACTTGATTACGAGAATACCTTCGCAATATACCAAAATGTTTCGTTTTGTATAAATAGGATTTGTAGTGTCATTGTAATATTTAATAATAGTTGCATATACTCATGAGCAGATCCCTTGACTAACTTAAATATTCGTTTCTATAGTACACATTTTTTTATTTTTATATAAAAATAGTAACTTATTTTTAGAAGTTGTAGGCTCTTAAGCTTGAATAGAACTTAAAATATTCACCTGTTCCTCACATATTGATTTATACATTGTACCATAAGAGACAAACGAAAATAGTTCAAATTATATAAATTATGTCACAGGATATTCTTTTGAAGCGCTCGATTCAGACGTGAATCTATTTTCCCGTCGTGTGCAATTGAGAATCACCTTCTGTATAATACATAGCTTTTGATTTTACGTATAATACTTTTTTATTGAGATTTCCAAAAGTTTCAGAGTACGCTTGGGAATTTATACATAAGAATCAACAGTGTATTTCTTGATTTCCTTCTGTTTATTAAATACTAATTTCTTGTTAAATTTTCCTACGCCAAATAATATGTTAAGCTCTACAATTTTATACCATTATTCTTAGAGATCTATTCGACGTTAATAATTAATAATTCATACAAATGCCTCGTTGGTGTCTTCCCGCCCTATGTTTGCCGCAATATTTCCGCAGACTGTTTCATGATTTTTCACAAACTGTCAATACATTAGATTGCAATTTTTTTTCTAATAACAAAAACGCAACTACTCGTAGTTACGATGAGAAATTTTTCGTTCAAATTCCTCTGGGCATTGACTGCAGAAATTAATCAAACCTATCAAACTTTTGTTATCACTGCTATCGTCCGCTTAAGTGCTTGGTATAAAAAATGAAGGCAATACTCGTATATTATATCTCTTCCACTAAATCATTTCGCTGGGGCATTTTACTGAAGATATGTTTTTGTAAACGAAAAATATTAACTAACGCAAGTTTAGTTTAGTTTAGTCTCAAAAAATTCGGTGATCATATTATATTTCATAATTATACTTTTATAATATTAATGTAGCGATCGTGTAAACAGTACATAAAAATCAATTCACGGGAGTTATTAGAGCGTATTAGCCTTGATGTTTCTCATGAGAAGGGTTAAAACTTACCTACAGAGCCGGAAACACGTTGGTCACTAATCTAATATACTATATACAACCAATTGCCATCTCGGGTCGTCAAACAGCTTGCCATAATTGATTTCTGTTAACACAGTTGGTTTGCCTCGTAAATTATTATCCAGAATAATTCTACCCGCATTAATATTTCCAACTGGAGACTTAAGTATTAATATGGAATATATATTGAGAAGTTATTGCGTTTTCTTTATTCGCTCAAAGACAGCATTAATGTTTTTAAAACAGTAACTAAAGTTATGTTTAGGACACTTTTTTTTGAAATATTTTTAATAATTTTAGTGATAAGCTGTAACTAGTCAGTTTCGCACGCAGTTCGCCAAAGTTTTCATAAGCTTTTCCACAATTCGGAAGGTCTCTAAATTACGAATTTGTTACTGTTACCATTAGATGTAAGTTGAAAGGTTGTAACTATGGTTTTCAAGACGACTTAAAAATTTTCGAGAGATATTTTAGTCTATGTCTCGTGTTAGTGCCTGTCCGAAATAGAGCAATACCTATACTTGAGTAACTTTTGGATCACCCCTGTATGTTTTTGCATTAGGTTTCTGAATAAAGAAGATTGTTTATTAGCGAATTCTTTTTCTAATTAAATAGTGAAAGTTCATTGCACCTTTGTATTGAATTGTTTTTTACTTTGCTCTGAAACAGAACGTAAAATAGCAATAAGGCCAGTCTGCATTTTGAACTTTCTTATTGCAACAGCTTAGCCATTCCTTTGTGATAAGTATCTAAAGATTTAGCCGGCCTCAGTACTCGCTGCTCCGATACGAAGCAAACATTCTTGTTCTTTTTACGTTTCGTACGACTCCCTATTGCTTTCTTGGAAATGAAGTGCTTTTTCATTTCCTTTATAATATAGTCTTTTCCTTTCCTTTATAATAGAGCGTTGTAGCGTCAATCGGTACTAATATTCATACAGATATATAAAAATACCGCCATGGAAGATATATAGGTACGCAAAATGTTCGAATTACCCATAACGTATTCGTATGATGCTTCGAGAAAATGCTTTGCAACGAACGTTTTTCAGTGGTAACGAACAATTTCCTGACGTTCACTTGGAAACGAAGCGCTGTTACATTTCCTGTAGTGTACCGTCGAGAGATGAATCGGCATAAGCACCTTCATATCCGCGCTCAAATGGAGCTTAAAATTGCCTCATCTGCAAAACTAGCCCCAACTGTTGTCGCACTGTGTACATTGATAAGGCTAGGAAATTTTCTTGCTATTCGCACTACTTTGTATTGACTACGTTTCTACCTTATTAATCTACCTAACTGCGTATCTACATTATAGATCATACCAACAATAAATTTTATGTATTTTCAATATTCAATTAAGTTGGGAAAAGTGTTGTATCGTTTAACTTCCCTATTCAGAAACGAATAACCTCATAAAGACTATTCCGTTTCCCGCGCCGTAGTTTTGTAACTGTTAGGGGTTTTACGAAAACGTTTGTTCTCAATAATTCGACAAGTCGAAAGTCTTTTTTACCCACAATACAGGAGTAATTACGTATTAAACGTTCACTAGTAGATCCGAGAGCTTATTCTCAGATGTTCATTTGTGGAAATGTCTTTTCATTTCCTGTAGTGTATTGTAATGCGGCGAGGCGTCACTGACACCTTCATATCCGCCCGCCGATGTATGTGAAACGTGAAATTGCCTAATCTAAACGGCTGGCTACGATTGATGACAGTTGCCTCGTGTGCCCTTAGACGTCCTACGTGAGGAGGTTTCACTATGATTGACGAAGATAAATGTCACAGCGTATAGTGTTACATTGTTGTTAGCAGTATTATAATGGCAACATTTCAAGACGGAGTGTTAGTATCGAAAATCGTGTGCCCGGAGTGTTTAGTATAATCCCTGTTTTCATATCTAGGTTTTACTCGATTCGCTGAGTGTAAAGTAAAATTCAGTTCTGTTTGATGTTTGTTGATTTCGTGTATTAGCTACTTTGTAGAATAAATTTACTAGAGATTATTACTAGTAGAGATTAAGGATTAAAATAAAAATAGAAAACTTTGAGCTTACCTTCTCAACAATGTCTTTTATCTACTATGTAAGTATCCACTAATAATAATTATTATATAAAACTTTTATGTATAGGTACTCCAGTAATTTCAGACGCCAATACATTTTTATGGGAGAAGCAGCTTCTCACTCTAGACTCCCATCTGCGTTCCACTGCACGTATCGAGATGAAACATACATTTTACAAATCTGCATTGTAATATGAAAACGTTATATGTACTCGTATGTGCTCGTATCATCGTGATACGCGGAGGGGACTCTAAAAACGTACGATACAGCGACCCACTGCGTATTAATGTAGGTATGTATGTATTATTAAAGAGAGTTTGTATCATAAATGACAATGTATGTTAGTAAAGTTTGTTGATATGGCTCGCGGTTCACGGCATGTCTGTTTCTAGTAATATAATCCGCGATATATTTAGGTATATCGTTTAACATGTTACGTTAATATCATCCGTACGCCGACTCTCCGGACGGCTTTTTCTCGGGATATTTGCATAGTTCGCTAATGTACTTCATTAATAAACTCCCTCGACCATTTTCAATGATTTTATAAGCTTGAAAATTTTGAATCCGATTTTCATATCGTTCCGGTTCCCAAATTCCCTATAAGTTATATATAATACACACTTCCAAGGTGAATTTATTACATTAATATCCATTCATTAGAAATGTCATTAACTCCTCTTTTTCTGTCGAATACATTACGGTGCCATTGATGCATGTAACAGATTTAGGTAAATATTGTACGCTTTTGATAAAATAAAATTCCTCCATCGGAATCGATTTATAAAATTTCTTCGTAGCCGTTCATATTTGCGATACACCTGTGCGGGATTCTGACAAATACCGTACATTAATCTCGCTCCCGTTACACGTGTAAGGATCCGTTTCACTCCGGTGTCGCCGCGACCGATGTAAACCGACGTCGACTGGCCGCAACAATACTCGTAGGCAATGTGTTTGCTGCCTTTTTACTTGATTGTTAGATATTTCTTTACCTGTATTTTTTACTTGGTAGTAATATTATTATGTGATAAAGCAGTGATAGCTTAGGGGTTTGAAATTCAGCCTCTCACTCCGGGAGTCTGGGTTCGATTCTGGCGCGCACCTCTGATTTAGCAAGTGCGTTTTATAAATAAAATTAAAATATCACTTGCTAAAACGGTGAAGGAAAACATTGTGAGGAAACCTGCACACCTTAGAGATGTTATAAGTTTGTATAATATTTTCTGAGGTGTGTGAAGTCTACCAATCCGCATTTGGCTGGCGCGGTAGACTATGGCCTAATCCCTCTCACTGTGAGAGGAGACCCGGTCCAGCAGTGGACCATTAAAAGGGTTGAAGAAAAAGTTCATTTTACAATTTAAACAAGTAAAATAATATGAAAAGAAAGTATTTTTTTTTAAACCACAGTAAATAATTAAATTCATTAACATAGCTATCTAGTGTCATTTTTTTAATCTTCTATGGTGATCATGTTGTGGTTATTAAAAAAACATATAACATAATCATCATTCTTTACTCATGTTACAAGTTGATATAATACTATGTATATATGTATTCACAGTGTGTGAGTATTGATTTCCATTCCTAATTCAATTAACTGTACCTGCCTCTGACTTCATTTACTGTCATAGTGTTAGTGTTGAATTTGGCAGATCAATTACATTATAGTTTATTATGCCCCCTTTGTCCCCCCTTATTTAAATTCACAACAGATGTCTCATTAGTATGAGTACATTGAATGTTGTTGATTTAATTAAATGTAATCTATAAGCTGGGCGGCGACAAATTAATGTATTTGATGACGTGACGAGTCAATGTCCTGATATGTGTTGAAATCTTCCACAGTTACTTTGTTATCTTTACTAGTCATTTGTGTAAGTACATGTATATTTGCTATATCTTAATGTGCCTTGGAATGCAATCAAAATATATAAGTACAAATAATACTACTGTGTGTATTGGCGTGGTGGAAGAAACAACACTTATGAGTGCTTTCCAATGACTATAGGTTATTGTATAATAACCTTATCATAAGTAACATCAAAAGTATTTTTGATCATACATGTAAATAAATACATGAACATTTGTAAAGAGCAAAGCAAATTATGTCTAATATCAAAACATATTTTTGGATACTAATACTTTCAAAACATATCTTATTCCAAAGCATTGTCAAGGCTTAGTAGATTTTACGTTTAAATACGGTTTTCACCAATCACTAGCGTTTTTATCGAGGTGTCATTCAATGCATGAGTCATGTTTACCTCAGTCTGAATAACGATTTTACCTGTTGTTGATAGCATCACTTTTTATCTTGATTTTGTAACAGCTTCAAGCATTCATTGTTTGGTTGTTGTATTCAGTGCAAAAGTTAGATGAATTTAAAATATAATATTGTAAATTAATATTTACTGTAATTCAGACGATGGTAGAAATTGTAAAATTATATGAGTATTGTGTTGGTAGAATAATTTTTACCAATTTTGAAATTTTGCTTAACAGGACACAGTGAATATTTTGAAGGCTGAAGGTTATAAGTTTCCGCCTTTGAAAGAATCAGATGCCATGTTCTCTGCTGATACAGCACCTGAATGGGCGGATGGAGAAGTTTGCCACAGGTTTGTTTACAAAACCACTCTAGTTTTCGGTAATTTCTAGACATGTCGTCCATTGGTTGCTGATTTGGTCTTCAATATATTCAAAGTTTTTTTATGATTGTTTAGCTGACCCTATGTGATAAATTCGAATTGTTACCTTACTCCTTACACTCGTAAACATTCCCTATTAGCTACATGTTGTTTCCTATCTAGTGTTTTTTTTTCAAAGGTCCTGAGTATTGGATCTTTTTTCTGTCTGTATGGATATAATGAAAAAATTAAATATTTATTTAGCAAGACAAAGTAGTGTTTGTTGAGTGAGTAGTAATTGTTAGTGATATTTGTGAAATTGAATTCTGATTTATAGTATTGAAAAACACCTGTATATTGGAGTGTTCCTAAAGATGGTACTATGTCACCCAGATGCCGTGTAGCGTTCACGTTGATGGTGCGGCGCCACCACTGTCGCGCGTGTGGTCAAGTGTTTTGTCAGCAATGTAGCTCTAAAACATCCACTTTGCCAAAGTTTGGTATCGAAAAGGAGGTTAGTAGCCAAAAATATATATCGTGACATTTACATTTACTATTTATTGCATAATAATTTGCCTCAATTTGTGAACTGTACATTCTTCTAACATTTCAAATTCATTATATTAGAACTAACAATATCACAATATTAGTAACTGGAAGTTACATACTGCAGTTTGGTCTTGGTCTTTTCTAGTATGAAATATCAGGCTTAACAAGATCATGATGTTGATTTTCAACCCATTTAATATACACAAGTCTTACGTATAAATTAGATTCAATATAGTAATGTTGCATTGAAATAAAATATTCTGTGTTGTGCTGTGAATTTATTGTAATCAAGCAAAAAATTATGAATATTATCGAAAATTGAAATGATTATCAAGGATTTTAACAATTGGATACCAATATGAAGACACATTTTCATAGGTACGAGTGTGCGACGCCTGTTTTGACAAAGTGAGTCGCCCACCCACTTCATCGGCAAAACTTGAAATTGCAGATACCTCTAGTGACTATGGAACCACACAGCCCCAGGTATGTTAAACGGTGACAATTTTAATCCTATCACTGTCTATGTATTTCTTAAGGTTGTTGATTATTGAAACAGGTGATTATTCAAATTGCTATAAATATAACAAAGCTTATTTTTTAACTGTAATATGTAGAGAAGTTGTTTTTGATGATAAGTTACTAGAGATTCCTCACATTTATATTTTCATGCTTAAAAGGGATTTACTTGGTGATCCACATTAATCCTTATTAGAGTCCTCACGAATTAAACCATTTCTGTAAGTACCTACAGAGATTGGTGGCTTAGTGTAATGAAACCTTTCAATTTCATTATCCCCATGGAAAATGAACGATTATATTCTTTTGCACTGTAGCAAATAGACACCATAGCATAGCATTTTTCCTGAATACAAGGATAACATGCAAATTTAATTTTATACACAACTAACTGACCCGGCAAACATTGCTTTGCTATATAAATTATTATTGAGTAACTTTCACCGTTTACTTAGCGCATGCAAGGAAAGCTCTAAATTTTGGGGTTGTTGCAATATTTTTTTATTGCTGCTCCTCTCCTATTCATCTTAGCGTGATGTTATATAGCCTATGTTTCCCGAGATTAGCGCATTCAAACAATGAAACACTCTTCAGCTTTATATTATTAGTATAGATATAGATTACATGTAACAATGTAGTAAAAGACTATGATTTAAATTATTCCTAAACATTCTAATGGTTTATTTATATCATCACATAGAATTTTATATCCAAAATGTTTATCATGTGTATGGATGTAACACATTGAAGATATTGTAAGGCGAAATATTGGAAACCTACCATAGTATTATAATACCTTATCCTGAATATGTCAATTAGAGTCAGTAGGAAGTTTACAATGGTAGGTTTTTGTACAAGTGACAAGTGTGTATGTAGGCACAAGTACTAAGTTATAGGTTATTTTCTATGATTACTGCGGGACAAAATTTAATCAATTAATCAATTACTGTTTCATTACTTATAAATACTTTATTAATAGCTATAATTTCAAAACATAGAACTCATTGTCCCTCGTATGAATCCCCCGGCATTTCTCCACCGGGAACTAACATTGCGATGTTGTTACCGTTTAGCAATATTTGATCCAACTTTGTTATCTTCCTCCCTTCCGGCGTGGATTCGTATTCGGTGACGTCGTCTAGTAGCATATTAACGAAATCGTCGAATCCTTGAAGCGTTCCAACCATTTCCTTGTCATTTTTCATAATGATATGAATCCGTGAACCTATGCATTTGTCGACAAGCTCTAGAGGTAATAATGTATTGGGATTCGGTAAAGCCTGAGACATTTTTTTATGAAGAACTATAACTTTATTTTGTTGTTAAATTGAATCAATTATTTATTTTCGCACTTGTTTCTGAAGCAACGATTCAAACACAGATTACAATCACATCGTTTTTACTTCTACACTGACATTGACGCAATGTCTATGTTAGGCGGCCATCTTTTGTTGTCATCATTTTAATTAAAAACCTTATTTTTTATTGAGCTATTACATAAAAAAATATTTCAGTTTAAGCGAATTCTATTAAAATGCAGGAATAATACAGTAATTTTTCATAAAGCAGAGATTGTTTTTACGGAAAAGTACTACAAACGCCCGCAAACTTATACTTTATTTGATATGGCAATGATTCATATGGCAACATATAATACAGACAGAATCTGTCTGACAGATATTCAATTCAACGTTGAATTGAAGCGTTACTTTGAAAATAACGACAGTATTTGAGAACAAGTGAAGACAAATTGTTTTTGGAATTGTAAGGGCAGTGATTATTAGGGAAAATGGCAAAAAACTATATTACGAATTTTCGCGGTGAATTAAATTACACTCCAGGTGAAAAATTGCGGATAAAAGAAGAACCAGTCACTCCTATTGAGTCGGATTTTGGTGATCATAATAAACTGGATTGTTCATTTGAAAATGAACACGGATCAATGAGGAAATCTTTATCTATGAATGATATAGCGGCAATTAAAGAAGACTTTATAAAATTAGAACTCAATGATGATCAACAAGATATTTATCAGAAATATCGCAAACATACTGAAGCACCTCATGAGCTCTCCAGAACTAGATTCGTCTCGATGGCAGAAGCCATTTATCACTATCAGCGAGATACACCTGGTCGATTTCATTCTTCACGGCCTAAAATATTCCGATCTAATGGTGCCATTGGGCCGTCTGGGCTTACAGTTCCTCAGTCACCGATGTTGCGATGTAAGGCACGTAGCAGGCCACACCACATTCTGTCTCAAAAAGAAAAGGAAGAATTAGAAATCGAAGAACTTAAAAAGTTTAAAATCAAAGCTAATCCAATACCTAAATCGGTCATTGAGGGCCGCAAAAACTTGCCAGAGATTCCCAGGAAACCTGCAACAATACCGGAACCATTCAAGTTAACCGAGGTTCCCAAGAAAGCAGTCCAGTCTCCAAATCAGGCCCCAAAATTCAAAGCTCGTCCGGTTCCCAAGCATATATTAGAAAAACCGCAGATACCCATTAAACTTCCAGTGCAAATAACTAAACCTGTTAGTCCCAAGCTACATTCCAGAAGGGCTCGGTCAGCTGAACAGCTGCAACAATCTAACAACAAGACTGAAGGTGTCAATAGACAAGATCCACAGAAACATACAGAAAAAGTAGTCGCTCGCCACGGTCCTCTAAAACCCGAACCTTTCTCATTTGAAAAAAGAGATGAAGAGTTAAAGAGACGGAGAGAGGAAAGAATCAAGCTGCAAATAGAAGAAGAGCGACAGCTCGCCTCACAATTCAAGGCCCAGCCTTTGCCCGGTGCTGTCAAGAAACAGATGCGAAACACTACAGCTAAGAGTAGTGCTTCCAGTACCTCATCAGAAAATAAAGAAAACCATGCTAAGTTTGAGGCTAGACCACCTATAGTGCTATATAAAGAACCTTTTATGCCTGTCTTGCAGCGGAACCAAATAAAACCGAAGCCGTTTAATCTAACCACCGAGAAAAGAGCTGCAGAAAGAGAAGAGTTTGAACGCTTTCTGAAGAAGAAAGAGGAGGAGAATGAGAAATTAAGAAAACAAGAGGAGAAAAAGCAGTTAGAAATGGAGGAATTAGAGAAGGCCGAGTTGAGAGCCAAATGTGTTCATCATGCAAAACCAGTGCCAATATTGGCTCCATTTGTTCCAGAAAAATCAGTGGCACCTATAACAGTGCCCCAGACGCCTAAGTTTGTTAGGAGATTGAATCAGAAATAGTTAATTAGAATTAGAAATTTAATGTACTTTACTGACATTTTATTTTGCTTTGACCAGCTAATTTACTTTTAATATGTTAATATTTGAGTTATATGACATTTTTTTATTAGGACATTAATCATGCTTACTTTTATCATATAGGACATTTTGTAACATAGGTTTTGTATTCCTTTAAGTACTGTAATATAGGTTACTGGGTCTTGTAATAAAAATATTCAAATGTCAAAATTGTTTCATTCTTTGTGTATATCGTCTTATTACACCGTTGAATTCATTTAATAAAGTAAATCATTCAATCAATTGGAAATATAGTAATATGCAATTATACATGCATACATAACCATGCCAGGTCCCTACCGGGGTAGGTTGGCACTGAGTGCCAAATATCTCCGTCCTTGCAAACCTGCCTTGTGTCATCCACATCCATAACTCTCTTCATGCATACACGCCGGTTTCGGGGACTCTTGACTCCCCCGTCAGCAAGTAACAAATTCAGTATTCTTTTTAAAATGCCCTGCTATCATTATAAAACATTGCGATACTAATCCAATTAAATTGAAAGAATTGATTGTTTATTATTTATTTATTTTATTTAACAGATTTAGTACACTGGACATTTTACAGAAACAAACATAATATTACATTTTGTACTCAGGTGCATTTTGTAATATTTCACTAAGAGATCTTTTCAAGGAGACCTAGGAGTGAAAGTGTGTTGATATTTGACGTTATTTCAAATCATCCTTTTCAGAAGCGACCAGGAAAGTCAGCTGAGGAGCTTCAAGAAGAAGAAGAGTTACAGTTGGCACTCGCTCTAAGCCAGTCTGAGGCAGAACAGAAAGAGAAGGAGCGGCGCTCTCGCTCACACATTGCACCGGATACTTCATTGCATCCTACCGGTATGATAAGGCTTGTTTTATTAACACACCTGGCACTTTTGATGTGAATAAACATTTATAATTTTTATACATTCACATATCACAGATATTAAACTAGTTTTTTCTTTTGTTTTAATATATATCTATTTTCCAGTATCCCCCACGCCATCGTCGGTGAGTGCCTCGCCCGAGCACAACACCGCAGCCAGTACCGAGTTGTCGCGCTACCTGGACCGTAGCTACTGGGAACAAAGGCTGTCGCGGGATACCGCCGCCGCGCCAACCGCGCCTTCGTCCCACGGGACACATGACTCTACCGAGGTTCAAATTTAACATATGTCCTAATATCTATTTTGTGCGGGTCTCCCTCTATTTCGTCATGCAGAGCCGCATTACCTGCAATCCTTGTAAAAAAACTTTTCCTTTTATAATTCTCTTGTTGATTTCCTGACTGCCGTTTTGTTTTTTCTCTCCTACAAGTTTGCATTCAATTTTTTATATGGCTTTATTTTTCTTTGTCTCTCTCTCCTCATAATTGAACGACAAAACAGTGTATTAACACACACACCTTTGTCTTCGTTAGTAAAAATTCATCTTTGTTAGTAAAAATGTCAATAAACCAAGTTTTAAAGAAAAGCGAGAATAAAATAATTAAAAATTTCAGTAAATTCATATGCAAATTTTAGCTTTGTTACATTACGTATGTTGCCTAATTAAGGTTAATAATTTTATTAGGACTTCATAAAACCAACATCGAACAAAGCCCAAGAGGATGACGCTGAAGATAAGGAGATTGATGATTTTGTGGAATCTCTTAAATCTCAAGTGGAAATTTTTGTCAATAGAATGAAGAGTAACTCATCTCGGTAAGTTTTACTAAGATAAATTGTTTGTGTGGACGTAAGGAACTTTTAAATAACTCATAAAATATTCTGCCATTACAGTGGACGCTCAATCGCCAATGATACATCGGTTCAAACACTTTTCATGAACATCACAGCAATGCATTCCCGATTGTTAAGATATATTCAGCAACAAGACGATAAACGTGTTTACTTGGAAAGCTTACAAGTAAGTAGCAGTCAAATAATGGAATCACATGTTTGTGGCTACTTTTTTCGCGAAAAAAATATCTTATTTCCATGGGCAAACATGTTTTAACCAAATACACGCTATAGATAATGGGCACAATAACAATATGGTATGTGAACAAGGTCAACTGCTTTGACCTGCCCCCAGCCAAACCACGAGTAACAGCTCGTAATATTGTCTACGATATCGTATTTCAGATCTCCTTGAAGGATGTTTATTACATAAATATATTATGTACTACATATATTCTATATATATTTATTACATTTATAGATGTACTTATGAAAGGGTAAATACCATGGTTTTTTTACAGGATAAAGTTACTCAAGTGCGTGATAGTCGAGCGGCGTTGGATACGTTGCGCGCCGAGCACGCCGCTCGCATCGCTCAAGCGGCGGAGGCGGCCGAGCGCCAGCGGCAGATGCAGATGGCGGCCAAGCTGCAGGCCATGAGGAAGAAGAAGCACGAGTATCTGCAGTATCAGCGGCAGCTGGCTCTGCAGAGAGTGCAGGTATGTGTCATATGAAATACTCGTGAATGAATCTGGTGGTCATCAGGGATATTTGTACATCCAATTGTTTGTCATATCTGACTGTTGTGGTATACTTCAGACTAGCTTTGGGAAATGTACTATTTTTTACCTCAATAAATATTAAATCGCTATAAGCTCGCCTGTGCACACTCGTTCCAAGGGCGGGTTATGGGCACTGCAACACACTTGTGCTGTTAAATAGAAAATGAATTTGGTCGCAGTCATAGAGATTTACCATAACGTGTAAGATATGTATATTATACCAACAAAAATTTTATGTATCATAACTTCATTATTTTGTAGGAACAAGAAAGAGAAATGCAGATGCGTCAAGAGCAACAAAAGCATCAATACATGATGTCCGCCAACAGTGGCTATTACATGCCCGGCGTGTCAATGCATCAATTTCAACCGGGTTACCCGAATCAACCTATATATGCGAATCCGCAGTTCCACCCTCAAATGATGCCTCAACCAACTGCAGATGGAACCAATCCTATGCCTGGACAACCACAAATGTCGCAAGCTAATGTGCCTATGACTATGAATCAGATGGGTCCTATGTCACAATCTATGCCTCAAATGTCCAACTCTTATTCTATCACAACAGCTGGTGTCCCGATTAGTCAGCCATCTATTACTGTGCAAGCCTCAATGAACCAACCTAATGTACGTCCAACAATAGGCCAACAGATGCCAATTCAACAGCAGCTAATGATGCATCAAATGCGGATGCCTATGCAACCTGGTGTTCATCAAATGATGCCACCAAATATTGCAAATGGAATGGTCAGACCGGCAGGGCAACAGAATTCGCCAGGTGGACAAGTGCCAAAGCAAAATGTACCAAATCAAGATCAACAACAACAAAATACTATGATGCCATCCATCTCTATGGGTCAACAAATGAACCCACATAATCCCATGTTTAACATGCAAATGCAAAATATGAGAATGCCTATAATGCAAGCGAATCAGCCTGGTTCTAGTCAGCAAGTACCTGTTACTGGCTACCAATTGAATATGAACCAGCCAAGTCAGTCAACCCATCAAACGAGCTCCCAGGTGTCCAACATGCAACAGCCACAACAAATACAGGGACAAAATATGCAAATGCCAGGTCAGCCAATGATGCAAGGACAGTTGCCGGGTCATACTCCAAATATGTCTATACCAAATCACTTACCCTCGGCAAGTCAAGCTATGCTACCTCAGGGGCCGCAAGCAGCTCAGTCCCAAGGTCTTCAACTTGGTCAGCAGCAACAACAATCTCAAGGCCAAAGTATTTCAATGCAAGGTCCGCCCGTTCAATCACCAGGCCAGCAGATGGTTATGCAAGGGCACCAAATGCTTCCTCAGGGTCAAAACATTACACAGCAAAGCATGCAAGCTATGAATCAGGGCCAGCAGGTGCCCATGAATCAGTTATCAGGCCACCAGGGACAAATGATCCATGGTGGACAACAGATGCCGCAGCAGATGATTCCAGGCATCCCTCAGCAGGGACAACAAGCAACCCAAATGCAGGAGCAGATTTCTATTCAAGGGCAGCAACTGCCTCACAGCCTGCAAGGTCAACAAATGAAGATGCAGCAACAAACCTTCAATAATGGCCCACCCGGCCAGCCCCCTGCGCCAAATCAACAACAAACACAATCACCTGTAAAGTCTGAACACAATAATAACACTGCAGAACTAATAAGTTTTGATTAAATTAAAAAGCACCATAACACAAAGGATTTATTTAAAAAGAGAACTATAATATAGAAAAAGCATTATAATAATAGATTTTAATGTTATGCAATTATTTATGCAAAGTGTTGACAAAGTAATATTCTTAAAATATAGCTTTTCTCGATTTGTGATAGAAAATTATTGACAAATTTAAACAGAATTATATTAAAATTGTATCATCACATTTTCTTTTCTATGTTGATTCCATTTGTAGTAGCCATTTAGTAATTAGATAACATGCCTTGTAATCTATTTAAATGTGCATACATGTATAATATTTTGTCGTTAGTTAATTCATATATTAATATAAATTAGAAATTTTAAATATTTTCGTTTATTTCTTTTGCAAATACTTGTTTTGTAATATTTACATGTAAGTTATGATGTATGATACTTTCAAATAAAGTTACAAATTATATGTGCATTTCATTTAACATTCAGCCAACTGGTAATCAATTTTTTTTTTTAATTTATTAAAAGGACTTGGTCGCTGAGCGACAAATCAATTCTTATAATTTGTTATTATCATTAAGAGTGCTTGATCTGCGAAATTACAGAAAATATATAATTTTAGTTATATCGCCCTAAACCATTTAATACACTTTCGATGCCATTGTGATTTTGGGTAAATTGGCAAAGGTCCGCTGTAAATGGGAGAAGTCTAGCCGATGGAAGCAATGGGGAATAAGAATGGAAGCGATACTAAAGACACCAAGTTGAGTAGGATAATATACAGAATCTGTATTACAAATTGAGAAGTAATTACTATGTATGCCATTTAAAAATTAGGTTTGCAAGAAATAACCGCTAATAAATCATTTATATGCTTTGCTACAAAATCTTTATATGCTTTGTTAGCAATAATTAAAATCAGGCTGCAATTCGTGTTCTGTAAATAATCATGACAATGGTCTGTAATTTAAACAAACTGGCAGCGAGTTTTATTATGTACCTGGAAAATAAACAGTCACTTCGCAGAATAATTACTTGGTCAGCAAGATTATACATTCAGTCAGCAGAGAAAACATTTCTACACGCAACTTATTTGATTGGATAAAATATTTTAAATTTGGATGGCAATTTAAATAGTCGTTTTGCGTATTTATTGAAAAATCAGCAATGTTCGATAAAACTGGGCAGAGCGGAACGCGAGGCATGACGCAGGTAGCAAAGAATATTCCCATAGGGGAAAAGAGGAAACGTGGCCGGCCTTAAATTGAAATTTTCAGACATAATTACTCTGATGTAATTAAGTTATTAATGCTCTTTGAAATCTGTTATGTATCACTTATTCGTCATTCATCACGTATATTATATAAATTATCTTATAGTAATTTAATAATCATGTTATTCATAAGGAAATCCAAATTTATTACATTAGTATTTGTTTGATTAATAAAACATTTACTTGGCTCAAGAGACCAAATACATTTTATTTGTGTATTAGAAAAATGTTATCAAACTGTCATTGTTGTCATTCGGTTTTGTTCTGCAAACTTTTCAAACAGGAAAAACAAACCAAAAATTGAAAAGCACTAAATGTATATGGTTTAAAGTTTTATTAAGTTATATATACATATAGCTTGTCATCATGGAGGAGGACATTAATAAAAAACCTTATGCAGTATGGCAATTGTTCAATGAGCCGACTATGGTGCTTTTCAACAATTTAGAATGCGCTGCGGACGGGTTAGATAAATTACTAACATCGATTCTACAGCTATCTGGGTAACATCAATTATCTATTTAACGCATTTAGTATTTCAATTATTATTGTAAGAGTTATCATTGTCTGTCCCGTTTTGCATATTAATAGTTAAATATTTGTACCGGCTTAGTGGTTCAGGGACAATATCTTTATTGTGATTTCTTCTTCGACCCCCTGAAGCTGAAAATCTTGTGGACTAATTGTAATGCAATCCCGAAATCAATTTAATACTTATTGCTACCCCCTTTCTACACTGAGTGTATGACAAAAGTTGATAATATGTGGTACAGTACTCTGGGGGTTGGATGCATTAGTTCTTTCTCATCATATAAGCCATTGACTATAAGTTAGCTACTTTCTTCTCATAAAAACTATCTGCTGTCACTTGGTTGATGCAGTTAAACATTACAATACAATATATGAGTTATTGCACACCATACAGTAGAAGCTCTTTATTCGTAAAACCGTGAATATGGAATGGTAATTTATATAGGGTTATAGGGGATACGTTCCTAGGCGACGAAATGAAAATAGCAAAGACATAAAAAATCGGTTTAATTTAAGCTTTTGACCATACATTTTGATAAGTTGCATACTATCTTCAGGTTTAGACATGGTTTAAAAAATTAAGTAATTAAGTAATTTTTTCTTGCTTGGCATTTTTTAAAAGTTCCTTCAATTCAGACTGATATTCAGCAGCGGCATTAGCAGTTTGCCTCTTACAAATAAGACTTCATTCCATTGACGAATTTTCATAAAGAAATCACAAAGCTCATTTGCCATTCTTAAGCCTTTACTTAGTTTTTTCAGATTAAATGTCACATTTTCAGTACTTGTTGAAACCTCTTCTTCAATAGGTTGTGAATTTAACATTTCCTCTGAGTCGGTTGCAGTCAAATCTTCATCTTGCGATTCAAGTAAGGACTTAACAAAGGACGGAACGTTTAATTGTAGAAGCATTTAATAATATACTTTGTTTTGAGTAATAAGTTTGTTTTATCTAAAAACTTTGTTTGTTCACAAAAACTTATGAAAACTCAATCTAGGCGTAGTTATAATAAGGTCTATTTTATTTATCTTTTTATTAGTCCACTTTCCGACGCGTTGACAAAATATACCGAATGCTTTTTATTTAGGTACTTACACAATATGTATGTACGGATTCGATTTGCGAATAAAGAAATCTTAGACCGTGAATATAAGACTTGAGTCACAATTTTTTAATCCACGAATAGTGAAACCGCGAATGAAGGGAGCGCGAATGAAGGGAGCGCGAATATCTTACTTAAGTAGCTTCTACTGTATATACATAGTTACAAATATATGGATAACAGAAGCCACAGAGATTTATATGTCTTAAAAATAATAGCTGTGTGACTAAGTGCGCTAAAACTGTAGTAGGTTAACATTGAAATATAAATTACTAGGCTGTTAATTACGTACTTATCCTGCTTGATGATATCATAAATGCTTTCAATTAATTGATATATTATATTTTCTAGGCCTTGCTTTGAAGTTCTGGTTGCCCGTGCAGATTCTGTATATCCAGATTCATATTATATTTCCTTTAATACATGGCTCATTGGCAGACTGTTTTACATCTGTTCAGTGCAGGAGCTTAAGAGGTAAGTAGCTTTTTCAATGACTTTTTTTTTTTTTATAATATGGAAATAGCAGACGAGCATGCAGTCCAACTGATGGTAAGTGGCTACTGCCGCCCATGGACATTTGTAATGGACCCCAGATAAGATTAGATTCCTATCTCGGGTCGACCACAGATGCGCCGCTACCCCTGAGGACTAGGTTGGAATGC
>DWQT01000581.1:0-21349 GCA_018244895.1 Myscelus amystis hages | reverse complement strand
AAGATCTTCTTTTGCGATTTCCCAAAAATCGTCTTTTTTGAGTTAAGTCAGTATTCCAATAAGCATGCGATATATCGTAAAAGCTCATTAAAAAAGTGTTTTGGTACTGTTAATGAACGAAGAGCGTGTTTCATTCGCTCGCTTGTGGAGACGATTGCGATGACCGTCTCGCGGAACGCTTACTATAGTAGAGATCGATACCTTTACCCAGATCAGCATACATTACACCATAATATCCCCCCAATTTCCTTGATTCAGTAAAAGAATATATCACAGCTTGCATTCCTCTTTCACACCAAAGTAATATCAATAGAGTAAAAATAATCATAGGCTTGTACAAAACTTACACAAATATACAGTATACAAGAAATCATGATCATTAAAGATTTGCCCATAGACTGCCATAGATGTTTACGATAAGAAAAATATGCTTAATTTTTTTACAAAATTGTTTATTTTTCAACACAAAGCTAAATACAATAAGAATCACATTTACGTTCTTACATATGAATGTAGTATAAGGTTAATATACAGATAAATTAGTCCTGTCACTGAACACTGCACTCGGTTCCACAGTTTTCGCAAGCTCTTTGCGGAGTCTGATATCGCCGTGGGCGCGTTCCCCCGGCGCTCGCTATCCTCGCTCGCCGGCAAGATGGCCGCGCCCGGCGCCTCCGCCCCCGCGTAGGCACTCCGACCCGACCGCCAACAACGCCATCGCCCCCCAGAAGAAGTTCAGACGATACTCGGACATAAGGAACCCCAAGCCCGAAATAGACCTGCGGCAGGAGCTAATCAACCTCAACCTCAATAATCGCGAAGTGGACCGCTGGCTCGGCGCGCAGTTCGACGAGAACGAAGAAGACCGGCGCTCGGACTCCAGCGGCGAGGAGCTCGACTTCAGGTTCAATCACGACATACCGCTGCAACGATCGATATCGCTCGATCGGGGAATTGAGATCTTCAATTACCTCCAAACCCTCAGCTCCAGCGGATCGGAGAGCCACACCGCCTCGTCCTGGACCATGCATTCCGAGGAGCGACAGAACAGACTGATAGAAATGCAAAGGAGCTTCGAAGATATTCCCGCTTCTCCGTATAAAGTGAAAAGCAGACGCGCATCTTTGGCCGTCCACAATGAAACGTACGGACAGAGTTTGGCATTGTTCGTTCTGAAGGAGAGCTACAAGGGTATGGACGAAATGGACGATAGGAATACCGCACCGCAGATGAAGAAGTTGCAAAAGACTTTTTCATTTAAAACTTTCGAGGACATTCGAGAATCGGCTAAGAGCTCTGATGAGGATCTACGAGAAGTTAGGGATGCTGATGATCCTAAACTTGAAATGAAAACGCCCATAGCCAGGAACCTCACGTCATCGACTGATAATATCGACGGCAGCGCTCCGCCGCCCATAGTAGACAACTTACGGAGCATATTTACATTCACAAATTACGGTGAACTTAAGGATTCTGATAAAACTTCTTCGGATAATACAGATGGATTCGGGAATTCTGATGGGCTTACAATCCCAACGCACAAGAGGTTAGATAGGAAAGTCAGAGAAAGTATGTGCGGAGAGGATGCATCGACCTCGATTAGACGGCTGCCTTCATTTCCATTTAAAAGTAGTGAGGATATTAGAGATCCTGACAACAGTTCTGTTAAGACTGCGGAAGAAAGGGTGGAACCCGATAAATCTATACTGAAAACTAGAGTGCCAATGTTAAGAACCATATCTTTTGAAGAGCG
The DNA here is from genome assembly GCA_018244895.1 of Myscelus amystis hages. NCBI lineage: Eukaryota > Metazoa > Arthropoda > Insecta > Lepidoptera > Hesperiidae > Myscelus > Myscelus amystis. Next base: position 19,596 of record DWQT01000581.1, on the reverse strand, counting down.
CAACGACAAGCCTGAAGAGAAAAAAGTAGAAACCAAGGGTCCACGTCAAAGGAGGGTCGGCGTAGTCGCCTTTCCGGCTCACCAACATTTGCTAGAAGTCAAGGAGGAAGGCGGTAGAAGGCATGATCTGGAAAAGGAGATACTGATAAAGCATAATTTATCACACGTCAAGAGCTGCGAAGAAATAGGTGCAACTAAAAAGAGTAAAGTTCCACGAACCGGGTCGGCAGAGAACGTACTGAATACGACCGCGTCGACGTCGGGGGTCGTGAAGAGAGGGAGGGATCAAGCCGGCAGTACCGTCTCGAACAACATGCGGAAGTTGAAGAAGAGCTTTGCCCTGCGGAACTTTCCAGAAAACAAGGAACGCACGTTGCCCACTATAGTCGTTTCCGACGCTGACTGCCCCGCAGTGGACAACATTGTGGTCAAAGATGAAAGTGTCACCACCAGTAATGCTCCCGATGTAGTAGGAAGCAGGACTTGTGACTGTCGCATTTGTAATGAGGATGAGGTCGAAGACAAAATGTCATTCTTGCGCAGAAACTTGAAATCTTTGTTTGTTAAAATCGTCTCCTGCCGAGACTACGGTAGGAAGTTGGCTTACTGGGATGACAACAATAACTTGGATGAAAATGAAATGTATAATTGCGTAATGCACCTTCTAAAGTTGATGCTCGGTCTGTGGTTGAGACATCTAGATCATAATTGATTACGTGTTGCACGTCGCATGCTTAATGGAACACTGACTCATTATGTAATAAGTTACAATTCAGTTACGTACAGATACAGGCTTCTGTTAGCGCCATCTAGCGTTTACCGTTTGAATTACGTTGAAATGACGATTTGTTGGCGCCCTGAGGATATATTGTTATAATTTTATTCATCAACAAGTGCGATGAGGTCTCATTGCAAGATCTTCTTTTGCGGTTTCCCAAAAATCGTCTTATTTGATTTAAGTCAGTATTCCAATAAGCATGTGATGTGTAAGATGTCAGTTTTTGTTGTAACTGTAAGGCGAGCAGGGATTGGATCTTAACTTATATAACAACTATCAAATCCTCAACAAATCTCAGTCCTGTTATTGAATTTTCCCTCACAAAAAATCACTCACGATTTCATGCAACTCTTTGATGTTTCAAAACTTATGATTACTGTTGAAAATGCTAAGTCTGTTAGCTAACTTGATTCTTCTGTCATCGATTTCGATATGCTCATCAATGGTCGCTTAGTACGCGTTGATGAGGTGTTTTATTTTTAAATACTTTACTAATTTATTATTATTTATACTTAATATTGACATTAAACATTTTAAACACATTTTATATCTATTTACTTTTCAATAACTAACCACCTTTTGATGAAAATATGCATTTCTTATCTTATGTTATTGTATATATTTGTGTGAAATACATAAAAGGACATGTTGATTAGTACATAACCTCGACCTCGACTGACACGATATCGGGCGGTGGTGATGTAATTTTCAACGTATATTCTGTATTCAGCTTCCACTGTATGTGAATTAACTTCTGTGTAAATCAATTTCCTCATTTTGCCTATCGGGCTATTTTAACTACAACGGCGACACCTAACTATGGAAGTTGCAGTCTCAGGATGAATTCTTGAGTTGTATTTGAGACTTGTCAAAATGCAGATTACGTAGTATTTGTTGCCGTCACGTAATAATTTACATAGTTTCAATGAAATGATCTTGTTATATGCGAAACCTCTGACTTATGTAAATTTCTATGAACTTGCGATATTAAACCCAATTTCATAACAGAAAGCGATCGTTAGAAAGTGTGAAGTAATACGTTTAAGACCCATCTGTATTCCATTGTAAGTTTATATGTGCATATCAAAACACTATATTTCAAATAATTATCAATTTGTCTACGCAGAGGATAGTTTTGAGCGAAATACAGAAATTAGATGTTTATTGTCAAGCTGTTAGAATGTTTGTTAAATTTAAAACAGCTCCAATGCAGAGAAGTGCAGTTTGTGCGATTTTTTCATCAATATTGATGTTCAACTTGGATAGTAACATTCCGGAACATTTTTATTTACAGCCATTTAAATATTCTTTTTAATCTGTCACGTTTAGTACTAATGTCACATGTGATGTAGGTACTCATCATTTACGTTCGCATTGAGGTAAAAAATGCAGTGATATATTTTTTTTATTTTGTTGTAATTTGGTGTTAGAAATAAATGTTTTTTCTGGCATAGAGCGTGTAGCCAGCGACTTTTATAATATAATATAAAGTTAAATCATTAAAGATAATACGGTGTTGCCATATTAATACACTGCAGGCGTTGCTTTATTAAAAAATTGATACAATTAATAAAATCTTTTTTAGAATAGCAAAATTTATCTATGTTTTGCATAACTTTATTATATATCAACGATTCGGTATTTTTTTCTTTAGAAAGAGAAGGTATTAAGTTATCCCTTATTGGCATTTGGGTTTGAGGATATAATGATATCATTCATTCGAAGACGAATTTAGAATGGCATCGAAAGATATGTCGTCAATAATTTAATTTTGAAACAAAAACAATAGTTTAATATGTATAAGTATGATAATACTTTAAATGAACATTCCAAGATATACAATACATTAAATGTCTACATTTATAAACATTATCTTATGTAAACTAACTATTGGTGAAAATACCAGTGAATATGTATAACCAGTCAATTATATACAATGGCTTCGATATGGCCTAAAGATAAGAAAGTGGTTTTAATTTTATATTTATATCATTCACTCATTAATTCACATTGTTTCCACGGCCATATTTATTTAAAGTATTTAGGTAAGTTACCAAGTATTTCTCAATAAAATTTGTAAAACATTTTTTATGTGTCCTGATTGTATTTACTGTTTTAGCAGTTTTATTACGGGACAATAATAAACTTGATTTTTTTTTTCTGCGTTCATCTGGACTGGTCGACGACAATGACAGTTGGACGAATACAAATGCATAATATGAAATGATGATTAGTATAGTAAGTAGAAGATTTTTCTAATACTAAGATAATATAATGAGTACCATTATGTACTCATACAGACTTTGATATTAACAGGACGAACATTTAACCATTGACTATTGAAAAAGTTTGGCAGTACTCACTAAACTCATATAGCAGTACTCATTAAACTCATTTGGCAGTATTCATTAAACTCATTTGGCAGTACTCATTAAACTCATTTGGCAATATTCATTAAACTCATTTGGCAGTATTCATTAAAGTCATTTGTCAGCACTCATTGAAGTCATTTTGGCAATATTCATTAAACTCATTTGGCATTATTCATTAAACTCATTTGGCAGTATTCATTAAACTCATTTGGCAGTATTCATTAAACTCATTTGGCAGTACTCATTAAACTCATTTGGCAGTATTCATTAAACTCATTTGGCAGTATTCATTAATCATTAAACTCATTTGACAGTACTCTTTTTGAAATACTTGTGCTACGTATACCGTACCGCGTGCGGTGGCTACAGTTATAACAACGAGCCGATGGTTAAAATTTCTCTCGTTACGAATTCACAATGATTCCAATATCAGATAGGCTAGACTATAGAATATTTTATCTTGTTGATTATCCAATAACGTGCCTGAATATATTCAACGGTCGGTTGTCACTACAATGATACTAATTGCAATGTTGTAGTTTTATTGTATTCGTAAATATTATACAGCGTTAAGGCATGTTTACGGGCTCCTTATATCGCCCGATAGCGTAACTGTAAGGTTATCAACCATTCCTATAGGCTGTTCTCTTGTTTTTGGTCGCTGTGTTGTCGGTGTTTGTAATGAGGTTCGAAGGTCAAATTATAGTCAAACTAAATATTTATAATAAACACACAAGAGACCAGATACAATAGGAATTTGAAACGGTGAACGATAAGGCCGCTAGCGTACTGGCGATTGTCGAGCCTGTTAATAGTTACTGTTGAATGATTGCAACTGTCTATGAAACGCAGCACAAACGTCGTGCGCCCGCAGCGTTGCCGCTACTCGCGCGTGGTAGAGTCACGCGCTCGACAAACGCTAATGCGTTAACGGCCTACGTTTGAATGACATATTTGTAGTGTTGTTTTGGCTCGGTTCATATGGACCACGTGCGGACTGCGCGACTATTGTAAAGTTTGGTCGCATCTGTATCCGTCTCATATGAAGTTTACCAATGTATATTTACGAGGCGTTTTCTATTAATATTATCGGTTTAAATTTTCACTCATTGTCAACAGATGATCAGTGAAACATTGTAGGCTCATATTGGTAGAAACCCGCCTCCTTGTTAATTGTGATCACAACTAATGAAATATTACGTCCTGCCAGCACATTTTCCGTTCGAAGGGGAATCGGCGCAATGTAGGTAGGGAAGAAAAATATTGATGTAAAGTTTAATCAAGGAGCTTGTCACTATTCGAAGATTTGCTATAATGAGCTATCCATTGCCGGCGGCCCAGCGATCGGTGCGTGTGCAAGGCAAGCAGAGCCAGCCATGTATGTTTAATTTTGATCCCGTCCACGAGCAACCAACAGTTCACTAACAATAGCTATGCGGTCCAAACGTGTTCGGTTTGAACCGAACCATTTGTTAATAATGCTAGTCACAGTAGTACTGGGTACTAGATTAAGGTTTGTTATCGGTAATAATTGATAAAATATCTGTAATACAATAAATATGTTTATTATTTAAAATTTATTACTTTTTTGTTGTAATTTCCAATTTCACTTATATGTATGACTTTGTAATTTATTGCTTGTATTATAATTAATATGATTGCAGTTAAAGGTGCCGAATCGACAATTCTGCCAATGTTTTTCGTATTTTACCTTTGCACTTATTTTTATTATGTACATATTATATTTTTCAATTAATTTGATTTATCATAATCTATTTGAATTTACGTTCATTAACTTTAAGCGTAAGTGTTTACGAATATTCCATCATTTATTATTATTAAAATTAATACTTTTGGGATTCTGGGGAACACTGTGAACACATTAATTTGAAAAGTTTTATTTTTATTCTGAACATCTTACATTAAGATATTTTATGTTAATCGAGTAGAATGTTTACATGTTAGTAGGAAACATTATACCTACCATGCAAAATGTCTAAATTGACGGTGTCAAAATAATTATAAAAATGTTTATATAACACGTGTTTTATTAACTAATCTCCTCCTGCTATCCTTGCCCCATCGATCGCTGTGGTACATCAAAGTTGAAATCATAACCTGGTTCCATAATGTGACTGTTTTGCAAACAGTCATTCTTACATCAGGCATTTGTTTGACATTTTGTTGCGAGAATTATGTGCAAAACGAACATATACTATATAGATATATAGTTTTACGACGCAATGCATTGAAATTATAGTGAATTGAATATAAGTCTCGATGTTTTCTTCGTATTAATAAATGGCCTACGGGCATAGAGATCGCAATTTTTTCTGATGTAAAGCGATGATGTAGCCTACGATACATTGCATATTCACTCAAAGTGTAAAAAGCCCTAGGTTATAATTTTCAGAACATACAAACGCAGGTAGGTAATCGGCAGTCTTAATGAAGAGTGAAGAGGAAAACCGGTTAGTTCTGGTTAATGGGATGTCTTGGGATCCCAATGGGACGGAAACTCGTCACCCGTCTGGACTCTTGAGTGATCCAGAGACCCAAAGCCAAAAATACTGCGCTTAGAATCTAGAAATTTTGCATAGAAGTTTCTCATATAGCATACGTAAGCAAAGAACTAAATTACGGAAATTCAAAATACGTAAAGGGTAGCAATATTTTATGAAAAAACGATGAATTAATAGCTAAAAAGTTTTTGGAATTTCAATTTCTGCACAAACACAGCCGCGGGCAACAGCTAATAATTAATATCCGTCGAAAAATGAATGATCATTACAGACGCGACTTCACGGGACCGGTTTGTCGCAGTTTTAGGTGAGTAGTCGTCAGGTTGTGACCCACATGTGAAAAACTTTCTTCGCGCCGTAAAAACTGTCCTACACTTGCCGACGGCTGTAGAAAGGAATTTAAAATAAACTACCAACAATGCTTGCATAAGTAAAAATATGACTAGTAGCCATACTATTTTTTTAGTTAGTCTTTGGTTACAGGGGCTCTCCAGCCGTGATTACTCTGCCTAGGAATAGACGCGACTTTAAAATCTTTATCCCGATTATTTTTCGAATAAAATATTCAGTAAATAAAAATTTCATTCATGATATTTAGAAACTTATAATGCCCTGTTAATGTATAAATAAAAATAAATTTGATACACAGAACTCGTTTTTGCCTGATGTTAGCACTTGCGTAGAAAGGAAACATTTTCCTGCCGTAAAATACATCGTAATTTTGACGTCGATAAAACATTATTATCAAAGTACCTACCAAATTTCAATTGTTTTTCGCAATGAACAAAGAAAGAGAAAATGTACACAATTAATTTTGTGAGATCTGTGCCTACGTAATATAGGTACAGCAATTACTACAACTCGTAATATACAGCAAATACTAAAAAATATTTTATGCGGCTGCAGGTTTTGTTTTCGTTGCTAGTTTATCATCAAATAAATTACTTGTCTTTTAATTTTTTATTCGACTACTAAATAATAATGTGAACAGAGTATCTAAAACCATTGAAGCCCCATTCAATCTTATTTTCACTTGACTTTTGACTAATGAGTCGATCGAATCGACCGAAGAATTCCCTGTCGAATTATATATTAAGTTGTCCGTTTTAAAAGTAAAGTTGCGCGCGTAACACTTCCTGGGTCCGATTGTGATAAATCGACTGACAAATTTTTACTAGCAGTCAATAATTTTTTACTTCGTTGTGACCCATTGCTATTTGAAGTCTTTCTAATTACACTGTAGAAACGCCCGAGGCAGTCAATACGCTACATACGGGGTTGGAGTCCATATTCGTGATATCATCTTCGCATGAGATAGCATACACACAGTGAATGTTATATTAGAGGAATTTATAATTATTCTCATGTATTAGGTACTGTTAGGCTCCTGATTGATGAACTCTGTTCTTATTGTAACTCGCTTGATAGCCATAACTGTGAGCGGTGACCCTAATAAAATTATAAACATATTCCTAAATGCAAAAAAACCTTACTTAACAGTTGAGATTGAAAGTGTCGCATTTTATCTAAGTCCTCTGCTACTAGTTACACGTTAAAAAGCCGTCATTACGAAACTAGTGTATACGCATTAGATTTTAATTAATTTCATCAACATAGATTGTGTAATTAAAACACTTGATTGTTAATATCGATGTGAATAGAACATGCGGTCCGGTTACATGTGTGTGTAGATATGTATTACTTGACTTTATGCAAATATCATCATCAACATTTCAATAATAAGATTCGACTATGTAGTTATTTTAAAGATGTTTAATATTTTGGTTTTGTAGGTACTGCCAGTCTTCACATTCAGGCATTGAGATGACCTAACCTATACTTTCCGCATCTCATCATACATTCTTAAATTGGGCAACTTTTGTTAATAACGCGAAGTATCTTGAAACGATAGACAAGTCAATGTTAAGACATTCGCAAATTATTATACAATTCAACCCGGGGTGAACTTGTTGCTTAATTTGTTTCGGACATTTTTTAATGGGTATCTAAGGCAAAATAATAATAAAATCGCAATATTTTATGCAATTTCATGTTTGGCAACACCTGTGCGGTGCGACTAGCGTGGTATAGTTAGATGGAGCGTAGAGAAGTGTTTGTGTCCGAATATTATATCGAGGCCGTATCACGGGATGTCGGTGGTGGCGTGCGGACCCGTGAGTCTTGATACTTGCATTGTTTTTCCTGGAAATTAACATGTTCTCGAGGATTTTCAATTTTCAACGTACATACGATGAATCTTCGTACATTCAAACAATGCACATTCTGCAATGCCTAATCATGATATTCTGGTAGTGGAAGACTGATTAACGTTAAAGAATAAGTTCTCATTAGTTACTGGCGTTCCGAAAAAATATCTTATTACTCACACAGGAAATACACACAAGAACAATAGTACTTTGATTATATTGGACTAATGTTACAAAATCCTGGCCTATATTAGTTTCGTAATTTTGTACGTATAACGCAATAGGTTCGATATATTTCACAACCTACATTGTTTTATTATAAGGTTGGTTTATTCATTCGATCAAATTTACTTGAACATCACTTTTCTAAGTATATTCATACCTTAAAGAGCCATCCATGGATGTCTATCTTGCAAGTTGTATAAAAAGCTTTAAAAAGAAATATTTTGGAATCCTTCATTACGATCAAGAGTTATTAAAACGAATATTGAATAAAAATAAAACCACGACGTTTGCCTATTATTTATTTACCTTCCCCCCTAGGTACATTGGCAAATTCTAATAATTTAAAAAGATAAATATTTATTTTTAGATCGGAAAAATATAAAATTATCATAGCATGAAAGCGGCATTAGTCAATTGTTAATATCATTAGAAACATATTCTAATAATAAAGTTAAACTATCAAGATTGAGAGGTCATTCAGCAGCGAAGTAAAGGTGAGCCCGGCGCGGGCGCAGCGAGTGACGTGTCGTATACCACTCGTCTCCAGTTAACCGCGGACCGTCGCGCGAGACGCACGTGCCTCACGAAGAAACAATCAAATAACTGCTAGTAATTAGTGACTTAACAAAGTGCGATATTAACACTAACAGTTCGTAATAGAACCACAAACCAACTCGATTCACATTTGAGCGCTACTGAAACAAAACTTTTTGGAAAGCTCAAGCAAAAAATTGTTTTGATCGCAAGGACGGTGTATTGAAAGTTTCATTGCATGAATACTAAAAGTGCGTTAAAGTTAGTGAATTTGGGAATTGTTGCGTGCTGCTTTGAAGGGATTTGTTGGTAAGAAATAATTGATACTGCTTTATTTGATTTGTCGAACGAATTGAAACTTGTGGACGTAAGTCGCAACAGTAAAGTGAAATGGAGGCGATCGAAAAATTAATAACTGTACAGAATCAAGCAATTGATCCAGTTTCGTAAAATTACAGATAGACGTCAAAGTTGTTCTTAGAAACTGAAATGATACATTAACAGTTCAATTGAAGGTAGAAATAAAAAGGACATTGACCCCGTGTCGGTTCCTATAAGCATTAGCCTCTCACTTCCACACATGTCCGTGAACTATAACGATGGTTAGAACCTAGGGAATTGCTTTCAATCATTTAAAGTAGTCGTCTCCGTATTGTAGTGGTAGTAATGCGAGGACAGACTCATAGACTGTATCGGAAGTAACATTTATTTACTCATTTTTGGCTTACCTTCGGAAAATAAGAGTGAAAAAAGGATGAACTAAACGTTTAACGGCATTTTCAAGTCAACCCGGACATCTAGCTCAGAGTTCGGCTGAGATCTTGCTTTATGGGAATGGAAATGCGTAGTAAGATGTGCCATGTTTGCTTACAGAAAGCCTATTGACCCTCGCCTTATGGTTGTAGGTTGTATTTTTCGAGGAACATAAACGCCGATGATAGCAAGAATTTGCACTTACACTTATTTAGGTGAAATAATAAGAGAAAACGTCGTTTTATAATTTAATTGTGATGCGGGTTTTAGCCATTTCACAGTACATATAGTAGGTACTTCGACGATTTTGTTTAGGTACTAAATATTATCAATACAATTGACATAACGTCTATGATTTTACTTTCGTTTCATAACGATAACTGTTTTTCGATCTATATTATAAGCCGTAGGTACACCTACGTTATTATCAGTTGAATAGCTAATTTGTTTACGTAAAGGCAAATTAATTGAATATAAAAATAATGTAACATCCGGTATTTAACATTATAATTTATAACCTTTATTTCCTTAATCGTTATTATATAAAAAGAGTAGAATAATCTCAACAAGTTTGTTAATAAGAATATTACATACTTCTTAAATATTTTTTTCCTTAATTAAATATTCATGTAACTATTCTGCTTACGAAAATGTTGCTTTTAAACTTATTATAATGACCATTAAGTAGCAGCTTCTGATAACATAGCTTTCTTATTCCTGAATCGGCGTTTCTAATGAGCCATCAAGTTATTATCGAATCTATTCATTATACACCTTTACAATACAACAATATTAAAATTAACTACATCCCAAAATGCAGAATTACTGAAGAGTTTTTTAATCTAACGGTTGTATTACTTTCGTATGAAACTGACCTCTACATTCCATGAAACTGGTGACATCGTAACAATGAAATCTTGATTCTTATCATAAAACAAACGGTCACGAAAGCTCTACAGCGACGGACGAGTGCGTTAGTTTTCGATAACGTCGCATCAAAACATATTTCTCAGAAAATTTACTATCTCGATATATGTTATTTGGATAAAGAACCAATAAAACTGACCTTTTGACATAAAAAGTTTATGATAGTGTTTTAATGTACAGTAGTTTGTTTTTTTTATGTTATGTGCTATCTATATACTCGTACCTAGCAATAAGGAGGTGGACTAATATAATAAGAAATAAACAATGACACGAAAACAATCTTAATTTTCTTTTACTATGATGATATGGCGATAATTTACAATCACGAGACTGATTTTCCCTTGTATTCTTAGCTAAAGAATCCAATACACCGTTCAGATACTTCAGTTGTTGATTATAAGTAGAAATCGAATACCGCTCATCTTGTGTGAGTGAATTGAATATCAATATTTATAGGCTACCTAATATCATATTAATTACCTCATTCGTGCTTTTACAACATAACAAATACTAGGCATTCATAAATAAATATGTAAGTAATCGAAGATCGCATCGAACCACTTTCTAAACGCTACATCATATTTGATCGCTTTTTTATTATTCATTGTTTTGCTGTAATTTGATAACAATGAATTACATTCCGATCACAAAATGTTACACGTCGATTGTCTACCTGTTTGTTTACCGATAACAATCAATATTTATTGTTTACGCGGCGCAACGTTGCAATAAAACATCAAAACAACATTCTTTTCCCAACACAATTGATTACATTGAAGGGTTGTAATAAATTTACATTTATATAACAATAAACAAGAACTATATTATATACAACGTTCCTACATTTATCGAGGAGCAAATAATAAATTTTCAGATCTAATAGATTTTAAGCCTTAATCTCATCTCATCTAATAGATTTTGAGCCTTAATTTTATACACTATATGCAAACGACGCGTAAGCAATCTGCAACTGAACGACCTATCACCCACCTTGAAGAAATGTGTTAATAATAATTCCTACTTGTACTATGTTTTTTAAATAAATTAATGACAAAGACATCAAAGTGATCGAATCTATCAACTTCATTCCAGGGAATTGTTCCCATTGTGGATGTATTAGTAACGGACGCATATAAAAGACTTCAACGGGTTACTACATATAAAAGTATATGACAAATGTAATATTTAGGGTTTATTATGTTTATTTTGTTTTAATTTACTTTTATGTGGTGTTGTTTAGGGTTTTTTAATGCGAGTCAAGTAGATAAATTTATATCTCGGTCAGCGATTAACACGTGACGGAAAAAGGAGAAAGGAGGAGATTTGAAAAAAAAAAAAAAAATTGTCATTTCAAAATAATAATGTTCGTAATTTCTAATATAAACATTATCATGAACACATTTGTGCGTAAAAGAATAAATAAAACATTGAAACGCACTATCTCGACACTACTTGCGACAGACTTTAACAAGAAAAAGCACTCAACGCGACCGATAAATCAAATTACACTAATGTTATTACTGAAGTTAAATAAAAAGAAATCTCTACGATAATTGTAAAGTCGTCGCCGCGTTATTGGTTGCGTTCAGTTCGATTCCAATAAAAATTAATCATGTGAAAAATGTGTGTGTCCGTCACATGGTGTGGAAGAAAGTGACGTGCGTGGGCGAAACTTTACTTACACGAGAACCACTTTCCCACAACGCCCAAAAAGACGGCGTGAATTTATAAATTCAACAAAAAATAGAAATAAATATATCTTTATCTTATATATAAAATTCTCGTGTCACAATATTCGTTCCCGTAATCCTCCGAAACGGCTTGACCGATTCTCATGAAATTTTGTGAGCATATTGGTTAGGTCTAAGAATCGGCCAACATCTATTTTTCATACCCCTAAGTGATAAGGGTTGCTCACCCTTAAATTTTTTTTAAATTTTCTAACGAAATTTTTTGTTTTTATTTTTTTGTGATTCGGCATTAAAAAATACACGCAACCATAGATTTTCACTCTTCTACGACCATCCATTATTTTTTAATAGCGATATTATTCCCGCCGGGCGTCTACCGGTATCACTTCTCACTCCGTAAACAGTAAAGGGTAGAGATGAAAATGTTCAGAAATAATTATTTGGCCTTTGCTGGGTCAGCTAGTATTATACATTTCTTGTGTGCGAGTGTCACTGAACTCGTCCTAAACGACTGGACCGATTTTGATGAAATTTTATGTGTTCAAAGGGACGTGAGAATGGTTTAAATTCACAATTTGGTCCACTGGAAAATGTTTTTTAATTAATTTTTAATTTGTATGTAGTTGTTGACTGGCGATTGTGCAAAAGATAGGATCCGACAGACTGCGCTACCATCGCAGTGTCAAATATTAAATGAACATCAAGAAATTCTTTACATAGTAAAGCAACGTTTGCAGGGACAGCCAGTATCATACTCGTATAAGTATAACATTTTTAAAACATCTCCGCTATATCTATGTAGTATATAAACGCTATTTATATCCGTTGACACAAATTTTGATGCAGTTGCACGCAATTAGGCCGTTGCATTTCTAAAACAGAAGTCATACACATGGTTTTACTAAATCAGGTAGTGGCAAGCGTGTCGAGTAACAGTTTATTACCGGGCGGATGCATAGCTACCCTTATATAGCGGTCCAACTTCATACTTCGGATGCCGATGTCCACATTTTAGATGTTGATTTCAATTTTCTTTGGCGACCATTTTATTAATCTGAATACGACATCTTGGAAGCTATGAACGGGAAGTACATTAAAATGAGTGTATTTATTTGAAAACATTGTGGAAAGCACTAAGATATGCTGGTTTCCCCGCGATATTGACATTAATCGATTTTTTTATTTGTAAAACTCATATAACTTTGATAAGTAAGAGGCGCATCCAGTTTTTAATAGAAACCTCCAGAATGAGAAACTATATTTCAAACTAATAAGCTGTTTGCGTGTAAGTTCCCATTTGAGTTAATTTGAAAATCAACCATATTGTGATTGTGATGTGTATGTGTGTGTGTGTGTAAATATTTATGAATAGGGTAGACAACCAAATCAATCGTTTTAGTAAATTTAAAAAGAGACAAAGATACTTGGCAATTCTTGCTCCTTGTCTATATCATTAAGGACCTGGCGTGGTTATATACTGATAATAATTACATTTTATAAGTATATATGGCCATCAAATTGTTAGATAATCATCTACAATTAAACTTCTCGTCTCTAAATTATCCGCCAACGAAAAAAGAAGTTTATTGCGCAGGTAATTGAAGCGTTTATTTGTACAGACTTGTAATTCAGGTTTTTGCTGACATTAGTTAGTCGACACTTAACTGAGAATTACGATGTTTTGTGTCAATTCAACATTACGTGTGTCTGGTACACATTAAGCAGTACGGTTTTTTGCTTGCAATTGTCTTTACGTTAGTGCAATTAGCTTTGTTGTAATACGCCTCAATCTGAGTTATTATACCGTATTACCTAAAGTAAATTACGTAGCCAGTAACAAATATACGTAGAGACATACTGAGTTTTCAGATTATGAAAATCGTACATGCAAATTGATGTTGCGATGAACGGTGTAATTCATTTTATCATCTTATCATATACGGAATGCATACTAATCAATAAGAAGTAATTTAGAAATATTTTGATTGATAAGCATAGCTGTTTTTTTTCTTCTTCTAATTTTAAGAGGCCTACTTGACTATTTCTCTCTTCATGTTCCCATTGTGTAATTATATGATATAAACACGTGTATATAATTATCTCAAGTTCTTAATAAGAACCTCAATTACCTGTCTACAGGGGGTTCTATAACCGTGTAAGTAAATCTAAATATTAATACTCGCGTACCTAAGAATTAACATACAAATGCAATACCTTTATTCCATTGGAGTTACAAAGACATATAAATATAATGCTCGAATGCTCAACAACCATTTTCTAAGAGCGAGCAGTAGACGCAACAAACGCCGACCACCCATGCCCAGTGACTTTTGATTCTTTTTTTCTCATAGAAATTATAATCTTGTGGACCATTGAGTTATAGATGTCTTCGCGAGCGCGTACAAATTTTAATCTTATTACTCTACAGATTGATTTTAAAATCCCTTGCAAGTTATCGCACGGTAATGCCCTGCCCTATAAGAAATTATCGTAAACGTAAATAAAATGTTACATTATACTATCAATGTATTTTGTACAACGCACTCTATGTGACGATAATAATAAGGTATATTTTACTTTAGCAGCCTGCGTTGCGGATAAGGCTATTAGGAAACATAGTATAGAAGACAACGTAAAAAGGATTCTGTATCGTCTTCCTCTATATCAATTATTTGTATCTAAGAAATGGCTGTTTGTCTCTATGATATTAAACTTAAATGAAGTATGTTTTAAAATTTCAAGATAAAACAAACTTTAATGTTTAGGCTACATATTTCCCTCTGTCTATGTAATAGTTTATAGATTGTTATAGTTAAATTCAAGTAATATAATAGATTTTTTATACTTAAGTTCAAGCAACCTTGAGGTAATGTAATATATTGTTACGAAACAGTAAGGTCAAGAAGATATTAACGAAAAACTATTTGTTTTTATATTCGTCATACCCGTGATTATATAACAAAAAACAATTGATGATAACTTATTAATGTAACTAAGGTGGCGTATTATGACTTCAAGGCTTACACCAACTAGTTGTGGAAATGACTAATTTTATTGTTTGAGGCTATCCTGGGGCACTATGCCATGGGGCTTTTCGAGAAACGCGTGGAAAGAACTCTTTAAAACTGGCATCGCATTGGCAACTCTGGTATTCCATATGCCCATAGGCTACGATGATCTCTTACTATCAGTCTGTCTGTTTCAAATATAAAAAAAATATCACATTTCTTACATGACATTTCTGTAGACATTTTTTGTAGTAACCTAAGTCTCACCTACGCCATCTCGCGAAGTGTTATCTGACATATCACTATTGACGTTCCCACTGCACGTAGCTACAAGAAGCTTTTCAGCTCATGTGAAAAAAATTACAGTTAACTTGCGGGTTCATGCCACGTAACCGTTAACAGCGTTTCCTGTGAGTGTTCACAAAAAATACGACCTTAAATAACTCAAGTCTGCTTTAACATATTGCCTTATATGCGCGGCAACTTTCGGCTTGCGGTCGCGGGCGGTAACAAATTACGTCATTGCCGCATAACCTATTATATTAGAAAATTACACAGCGTACATCTGTCTGTACACATAAATAACGATTATAATGGTTGACGTATATTCGGCGAAATGAAAAGAATTCTCTAGAATTCTTGGCTGATTCTTAATTATCTTTTAACTCTTGAAAATCTTGTAACTCCAAGAGAAAACCTGTAGTGACTACATTTTAATGAACTGTGGACGCAGCCGCGGGCGAAACGCTAGCTAGTGTTTCTTGAAATTCGGATATGCGCATCGTACGTCCCATAGTTTTGTAATCATTTTATAATGTAACGTCTTATGTAAGTAAAAGGTGAGTACATTACGAGCAAATTTATCGAGACCGCCCATTAAAATTATCTTTTGAAGCTAGACTTTTGTCATCCGGTGTTATTAAGTGGTTAGAAATTATAACTTAACCTGTCAATAATTGAATGGAATATATTATAGATAAAATAGTCTGTGAAGATGTTTTTTTTCTTAAAATATAATAGAGCGTAATCCAGCTGCATGACAGCAAGGCGCTGCTCTAATGAATTCCTAGAAAACAAAAGAAAAAGAATTAAAATAGAAGTCGGCAACTAGCGACATCTACTAAACTGTCTTTGAGCTTCTTATTGATGTCTTGTAGCAATTAACTAAAATGTCTTATAAATTCCACTTCCATAAAGTATGATGTAATATTTAAAATGTAGAATAAAATAATTTGATATTTATGTAAGTACTAATAACATAATTTAATATGAATATTAATTCAACATTAACAACTGAACATTGACCACTGTGAAAATTGGCAAGGTTAGTGCGGTAGTGAGGAAACTACACCGAGGTCAATTAATTGGGATGATTAGACACAAACAATGATACCTCAAGATTGTTTTATCATTGAGAATCATTTGAACAAAAAAGTAATGATAGAGTCTATGCACATAAAATAATAATTTTATGACTCATGATCGGTTGGTTGGATTCTCTAAACATTATTATCTCGTAGGCCCCAAAATATCTGCACGTATTTTGTTGGATGATTTGAGTAGCCGAGTGATGAGAACTCCTCAAAGATTATGTAAGCCTTTGAAGACTTCATAGTCAATTGAACGGGTAAATAGAAGAATGACCTTAAGAGATTCAGAGCATAAGCAATTCTCCAGAATGAAAAGAATACCTTGACGTGAGTTTCAAACTTGTGTAGTGCCTAAAGTCCTACCAGTATTCGGTATCAAGTAACAAAAATTTTATTCTTTATCTATTTCCCTTTAATACTCGTTAAAAACATCAACCATTAACATTCTTATTTTTTATACCTAGTATTTAAATGCAGCTCAAATGCGTATCCACAATTTCACGTACATTTCCGCAGTTTCAGTAAAGAATAAACATTTCGTCTAGCAATCGTTGGGTAACGGACAAATAAATAAATAGCCTCGTAGCCCCATAGTCCGATTGCATAACCCTTCACACACCGAGCATTGTTCTCGTACTTTCTACCACATAATAAACACCTGATACAAAACAATTTATCTAAATTGATCCAACGCTGCGACGCATTCGAAAGTTGCCGAGGAGTGGACTTTTGACGTTCAGCAATACATCGACCACTTGACGTATCAGCATTGCGTAACAGCACACCTTGTACATACGCACTGGCTAGTTTTTATGCCATCATTAAGGCCTCATGAAACAGAGGCTTTCGGCCAACTGACTATGTCCCACTCCAACTGTGACCATTTGTGTTCATTTTTTAACAAACTTTTAAATCGGCTTGCCAGTTATATCTGCAGAATTTTTGACATGTTAAAATGACAACTTTGTATAATTCCTTCTATATTGACTGCTATAAGTTATTTAAAAATTATTCAAGTCAACATCGGTTCTTTTCCAATGTCGTAAATTAAATAATTGCTTTAATTGTAACATGTAAAAAAAAGTTATGCAAAAAAAAGACCTAAATTTTGGCAAACGTTGGTAAGTACCTATTCCGATTAATTTCTCGACCTGAATACCAATATTTTCACCAACGTTGGCAATTCTGACGAAAAAGTTGCCAACACTAAACACTTCATTTGCAATCTTTCAAACCGATTCGAATGCATATTCGCTAATGTTATTTTAATGCGTAGCTTCTAAGTGTACAAATTGGCGCCAGTCAACAAACTTTTGAACCTGAGTATTGTTGCAACTCAACCCACTTAGTTTTGTGTAGTCGGAAGTAAACGGCTATACGGCTTGTATTATATCGATAGGCGAATCACTGGGAGCCGGGGTGACTGCTCGGTCAAGCTAAATATAGAAACGACTTAGGTCCTACACGACCACGGTGAAGGCTACGGTTGTTGTAAATGAACAAATTTATAATTGGATAAGAGTTTTGCTGATGGTATAAATGAAAGTCGCAATTGGAATTTCGTTATATTAACCATTGGAAATTTAGGTTATAATACAATATTTGGTGTATTTACAAGCTATATCGGAAATAGACATGCTTTTTTTTATTTCTTATATACTGACAAACAAAAATTTCAAGTTGCTGCCTATTTATTTATGGCATCGAACAGGTAAGCGTTCATGCTGGTCTTTACGGTGTTAAGATGTCGCTGGAACACAGACGATTTTATAACAATTGTGTCTTATATTGAACATTTGTTATCTACATTATACATATTTGCATATACGTGATTTTGTTAGGACGAAACGTGAGCCGAGGGTTTTAAAATAAATCATATTCTCAACATAAAACAAATGCAGCCAGGCATACCTTTGAATAATAAATAAGAAAGCATACTCACATAAACATATGTTGCCCGCCATTCATACTTATTTTACGTTTCCAGCGAGAGCTGTAATTTTATCGGATTTATTGCCTGCAACCCTTCGTGCGTCGCAAACGTTTCCATGCAGAGACTTCTCAATAACAAGCATTTTTACATTTTGTATTAGTTAATTCATAATAAAATTACCCCAAAACGTAATTAATAAACAGATCAAGCACAATTTGCGACGATGAATTCTTATGAAAAAATATTTTTGGAATTTTTTTTTATTAAATAATTTTTTTGAACCATGTGTCTTTCTTACATTATACTTTACAATATAAGATTGTGTTTCATGTAAAAAATTAAGAAAAAGCAGTTTTCAATGAAACGATACTATTATCTACAACAATACGAGTATGACTATTCACTATAACGTTTTTAATTGAATTAAAAACAATCTTGCTCTGCACTAACAGTTCTTAAGTTACTTCACGCGTATAATACGTATGTTCAATTAAGTATACGATCAGTTTTTTAAGATGTCAGGAGTATAGAAGATGTTGGAAAACAAGTTTTGTCTCTTCCGCGTTCCAGTCGCGATCATTGCGCATATAACCAACACCAGACATATTAACACATCATAATTGTTATTAACACCCCAATGCGATATTGCAAAAACGTCTACAACATTCCAATCGAATGGTATCACTAATCAAGTTGCATTATCAAAAATAGCTACTTAATTAAAGTAGATTAAATCTATTCGATGTGTTAATTAATAGGTGAAAATATTTTGATCCGCTTATGAAAAGACCGTTTATAGAAAACTAGTTTTTAACATAGCCTATTATTTACATTACGTTTGAATCTGAATGTTCTCACCGAAAGATATTGATAATTCAATATTGTAATAATACTGATCTAAAAAGTAGTTACTTTGCTGTTATAGTTTATATACATATAATGCAATTGTTGACGGCTTCAGTTCAATATTGCAAATATAACAGTCTCTTGCACGTAAAGCGTCGCTTCCTATTACGTACAGGGGCTCTTAACCCCTTAATGCAATTTTTTTTAATCAATTTAGGTACAAAAAATCATGTTTTGTGCAAATAATTATTGTTTATAGACCAAATTTTGTTTTATTTAGGATTCGGATGAATATGACAGTCATATGATTCAGTATCAGAAAAACGTAATTTTTTTATGTATAAATATCGACGTAGCTTCGGCAATCGGCTATCGGCAACCGTATATGCCACGGAGGTGTGCATTAAGTGGTTAACGTAAGATTTTTTCG
>DWQT01000580.1:0-21365 GCA_018244895.1 Myscelus amystis hages | reverse complement strand
TACAAAATAAAATTTTGTTTACATACTAAACAAAATTTGTACCCCAAATTTAGATATATATTATAATAAAATTGAAATCTCTGTGTCTAGAGCCGAAATAACAACTTTTTACCAAATGTATATGCAATTATATATTTACAAGAGAATTACGGCGGCATAATTCTTAATATTTTTTTTCCGTACGTAAGTCGACTTTCGCCAGCAGACAGTTCATATTGTAAGGTGTAATTTTTTTTTTTAATATTTACCGTTACCGAATATTCGTGTTTCTCCTAGGAACGTAATTCTAGTAGTAGGTGACGGCATGAGCCTGACTACTGCGACCGCGGCGAGAATATTGCGAGGGCAGAGGCGTGGCCAGTCCGGGGAGGAAGCAGACTTGGCGTGGGACACTTTCCCTGCCGTGGCCTTAGCGAAGGTAATTTGTAACGGAATCCTAGCAATACAAAGATACTCTGTGGTCAGTATCACAGTGCTGAAAAATAGAGTTTTTCAAGCAGAAATTTTATTATTCACGCTAATTGGAAAACGCACTAATTACGTTTTATTCCTGGGCGTTGGTATTTTGTTTAAACATAAATGATTATTGTTTTGTGTCTATTGTTAGCTACTTTCTTATCATTTGGCACATTAACATCGAGATACGTGCTTTTAAAGATCAAAGTGAACATTTCGAGAAAAATAAATGCCTATAGTGGCTGATTTATATCTGCTGCTTTTATAATAAGGAATTTTTTTCTTTACTTGATCTCAGATAGATAGAATCGAATGTTCTATTTGGCATAAGAAAACAAATAATTTACAGTTCCTGAGAATTTAGATCGAATTCAAATACAAGAACACATTGATATCTTCCAATCATTTTATTGATAACGAAGATAAATTGCTAATGTTTTGAAAGTCATTTGTGATTACGTAAATCCTATTTCAAATGAGTCTAACAAAATGTATTCGGCGGGAATGGGTCAGGATATAGGTACAAGATATACATTACAAGATATACATTATTATATTGCTATGAAAACAAGGGTCACGTTATCTTGCATTCACATTTCAAAATATTTTATATGTTACTCTCAAATTATTTATAAAATTATAGCGATTGAATGTTGAAAAATGTTAAATGTGTTAAAACTATTTAAATTACAATACATATATTCGATACAGGTATTCGAATAGATTCTCACATAGTTTTAAAATTAATGAAACTTAAGTCTACTCAATACCAGATATACATATGTACTAGGTTTAGTACAAGCGGAATGTAAGCTAAAATTGTTTATAGACGTATAACGTGGATGCTCAAACGGGGGAGTCTTCTGCATGTGCCACTGCGCTGCTCTGCGGTGTTAAGGCTAGATATGAAACTCTGGGCTTAGACGCTGGCGGTAGATTCAACAACTGCGCGTCCGCTATCCAATCCAAAGTCACATCGCTGATCGATTGGGCGCATGATGCAGGTAAGTTTTTGAAATGTCATTTCTGGAGACATCGTGTTCATGACAATGGTTACAGATGGAATATTATAGCCTTATATTAAAATAATGAATGTAATTTGACTGAATAACGGTTATTGGTAATTTAGTAGTTGTTGTATTTTTTAAAGAAAAAATAAACTAAATTAATTTAATTGTGCTCATACTACCCTATTCCATTGTATTGCGGGATCTTATTACTGTTTTACCTCTCTGCATTCAAAGAGAATTCAACTGTATGTATGATATATCTTACGTAAATATGTTTGTAGTAACTAATATTATTTTAGTAAACCCTCGTAATTTCCACTAAAATGTCCTGCCTCCGTTTATCCCATAGGCAAGTCAAGTGGTATTGTGACTACAGCGCGCATCACTCACGCTACTCCAGCGGCATTATACGCCCACGCGCCCTCCAGGTACTGGGAGGATGACAGCAAAGTGCCGCCCCCTGTGCGTAGAGACTGCAAGGATATAGCATTGCAGCTAGTGGAGAATGAGCCCGGGAGAAATATCAATGTAAGTCAACACTCGCTTGCTTTCAAATGAAATGATAATTGAACATTTTTAACTGTATACCTATAATGTACGGGTTATAAACTGTAAAGTGTTCTAGTCGAATATATAATTAATCTACTGTATGTAAGTAGCCCGCGGCTTCGCCCGCTTGTTACTAATGCATTATACTCTTATTGCGTCATCTGTAGTGCTTGTTTGATTAAAACACATTTAGGTACTTGTGAAAATTCGATATATTTTCACAAAAAAAGTAGCCTATGTCATTGGCTTGCCCTTCAAATATTTGTATACCAAAATTACACATCCATCCGTTGTTGCATTTTGGAAGTTTTGCAGAACGAAAAATCAATACAATTTCGCATTTATAATATTAGTATGGATATGCATACCGAGTAGACACATAGGTATGTATATTCAAAGTCAGTCATGCATACAATGAATGCAATCGGCCTCGTATTATCAATATATTCTTTGTTTCATTTGTAATGCTTCCCACATTTTAATCCATTTCATTGAATAATTATTTTCAACTTTTCAGTTTTTTTCCGTACAATATCATTTTACTAAGACCTGACGTTGCATTTATTTATTTATTTACATTATTTATTAAAGTCGGCGGAACGTCCTCCTAAATGTGATTGGAATTGTTCCTTGCTTTTATCATGCTTTTTCTTAATAAAAACACTGAACCCGTCATTTGCACAGGATATTTTACTTACGAGTACTTTATTAAATGAACCCATTAAATACATAGTTTATGACGAAATAACACATTGTAAAACATTTATTTCAGTTTTTAATTCAATTTGTAATCATGCTCCTTATGAGTTAAGACCCAGCTAATATTTTACTGGGTTTAAGTTCAAATAAGTTTACAACGCTCGTGTTCCAAACTTGCGCTGCAGATCGCAAACAATCTGATAAGCTTAGCAACGCGATGCGGACGGCCCATAAATTGATGAACGCAATCTGCAAATATCGGGTGCAATTCTATGGCCTTTTGAAGGGTGCGTCAAACAGTTGATACTTTGAGGTCTCTGTAATACTGTTTGCGTCACGGCCACTAACCTGTAGCAGCAGTAGAGCAGTGTTTTAGACTACCCAAACTAACCGCATCTTTGAATTGCGCTATTATGTCAATTCCCAATTGACAATCGTCAATGAGTTACAGTTTAGTTTGAATAAATAAATCTAAACTCTAAAATATTATTGTTGGTGTATTTCCTCTTGAACTATTATAGTTTTCCTTTACTTCTAAATAAGTATTTTACTAGTAGTGCCAAGGCTCATTCACACTGCAGCTATCACCGGACGCATGTCTATTGGCCGCGCGAATCTAATCTAAACTTGGTATTAAGTTTGTAGAATTTTTCCGGGAGCCGCAGTAAATGCAGCGTTAAATAAGACCTTGTGTACAAAAAGAAAACTTAAAAGTGCATGAACTTTGATATGCTCAGTTTGCGAGCTGGGAGTTCTATTTAATTGTATAAAGTATTTCACTTTTATTTATCGCCGTTCTGATTACCGACTGGTTATTGACCGCCCAAAAATCCATCTATTTCTATACAGTCACATCTATGTATTTCCTCTTGAAAAAAATCATAAACGTTTTTATTATTAAGTGTAACGATTCTCATCAGTGACTCTGGAATTATAAATATCAATAATTTCTACGTCATAGTCGGGTTACGAATCTTTCAAATCTGTTATTCTTACTTTATTTGAGTAAGTTTGTTTTGTTAGGTTTTTTTTTAGAATCTATTAATTACACGTTTTCACATAACTTATCCACAAGAAGCTAAACCCAGTTAACTTCAATCCACCATTCGTCTACTTTCGCTCACATCCTCTCTAACGGTTGAATTGCCTATTTTGTTTATCAGCAACTTGGGACCAATTCACGTTCTCTTAATTAAGAATGCTAACTCCAAATTTCTAGTATTCTGAATAAAATATTCCCATATAAATGTAAACTCACAGCTGAGATGTTTAATCTTACTCTCCATTACATTTGTCGCACGCTGCATGTCGTTTATTACCGACTTAGAATTAATACTATTTGCTTTATCTCGAGGTTCTACTACTTGGTATTTATTTTCATTATATCTTATTCATTCTGTGTTCCATTTTAAGGATACCGTACATAGTTATCTAAAATGTTATATTTTATATTGCTTTTGTGGTCTACAAATTTTAACAGGTAATAATGGGTGGTGGCAGACGACACTTCCTGCCCACTGTTACACCGGACCCTGAACACCCTAATAGAGAAGGAAGGAGATTAGATGGAAGGAATCTAGCCGAAGATTGGGCCAGAGAGAAGAAGAGGCGGCGCCTGCGAGCCCAGTATATCCATTCAAGAGAGCAGCTCGCGAAACTGGATCCCAGATCCGTTGATTATATTTTAGGTAAACGCTTTTATCAATATTTCGGTTATGAGCTAAACTTTAATTATTGAATCTTAGGTTTCATCATCTTACCGACTAACAACTTATTTGTTAAGTCCTATTAAGGTTTATTTTTAGAAAATTGTTGACTCTAACTAACATACTCGTATTGTTGTACTAGACAAATGAACGACATAATTTCGCTAACGTAACTTTGCTAAAAATTTAAGTCTGAGAATATTTCGCGAAGAACAATTCGAGATTAACGGTTAAGTACATACCGGGACGAATAACGTAAATAGCGTTTCAAGCTCGAACGCTTTATTTTAAGCATTGAAACAAATACTTCAGTACATTTGCGAGAAGTTCGACAATATTCATACAGAATTAAATTAACAAATACCTTAAGATTAGAAGTGAACATAATATACAAAAGCAATTTGGGTACATATTGTGTAACTGGTATGACCGGATATTAAATATCTTCAACTCCTTGGAGATTCCTTAAAAATGAAAGCAGGAGGGAAGAGCTCTCGAATCATTTAATGTGTCTTTATTATTAGGTACAGAATTTATAGCTGTGTTCGAGATGGTAACGCGTTTATTGCCCTATATAAAATATTAATGGGTTCAGTATAATAATGTAGCTGCTATAATAAATTTTAATATTTCATTAAGAACTGGCGGCATTGTACATTTTAAACAAAGTTAATAAATGAATCTCATCTGATCATTGAAGAATAATATATTTCTATCAAAACTAATTTCATGTACACGCCTACGGTGGTTCCAATTAAATTGTTAAATGATTTTAATTAAATAAGTAACGTAAAATTAAAAAATAACATCTTGTGAATAAGTCATCCAAAAAATATTAGTTACTTGCTTCATACAAACTCCTAATAAAAGAATTTTTATGAACATTATTTCGTTTGATTAAAACAGACTCGTGTAACACGAATTTCTAAAAATGCTTTGCGGTGGTTATTAACGAAATCGATTTCTGTGGGGTTTGTTTAAGGGTCAGCTTAGTCGGCATATTGAGCACGCAACCGCAAAGAACCGAAACGGAGTGGTTTTTACACGAGGCCGATGTAGAAAAACATATTACAAGTTTTCTGTAGCTAGTAGGGATGTTCTATTCTTAAAGAGGCAGATGGAAAATAGTATAAAATTAGGTTTTGTTTCTTTATATAGGCTAACCTTTTAACGTTTATGACTTTACTAACGAAGTGAAATGTTTCTTTTAATAAAAATAATTATGAATTATTAAATTGTATACCTAATACAAAAATCGTAATAATATTTTTGAACTACAAAAGAAATAAAAATTAGGGTAAGAGATCGCTCTGATTACAATTGAAACTTTGACATTAATTAATTTAATTTTTCAACAAGCGAAAATAATTTGTAGGTATTAATGAATTTCATAACATTCATTTATATTTTAGGATTCTTCTTCAATAGATTTATTTATTACAGTATTCGTAGAAATTATAATGGAATACATTATATTTACATTTATGTGTAAGAAGGCTCTCCTCTATTATATTGAGTGAGTGGTAATAATTATTGAAGTTGTTTACTTTTTGTGAGAATATTCTTTTTTAATTTTGCATTCTTATCTCCTGAGACTTGTCATCTCTACCTTTTTAATGTAAATATTTTTTTACAATTTGTAGCTACAAATATTGTTATTACTTTTTCTTTCCTTTGGTTACCGTGGTTAGAGAACCCTTAATTTTTCAAACATTGAACAGTTTCTAGTGCGGGTCCACGTTGTAGATATTAAAATGTGTCTAGTTTTTGACCGACTTCAAAAAGGAGGAGGTACTCAATTCGTCTGTATTTTTTTTTGTATTTTCTTTTTCGTTCTCGTATTGAACTGTTTGATTACAAAAGCAAGTGTCCCTAGATACTGGCCTATAAATTGTCTGTAAAGCATTGCATGAATAAAAAATATTTCTGGTTACTGTTAGATGGTTTAAAGGCTACATGAGTTACGCAAAAGGTTAAGGTCTAAGGGGATTCCTCAGGACGCCGTTTTTAGGGATTACTAACGTATTGCGTATCCCGACAGCCACAGCAACCGCAGCTCTTGGGATCGTTGGGATTGAAATAGTCTCTCCATCCCTTCTAAATCCCGGAAATATTGAATGAGATAAGATGATTTTAATTTAATAATAATCCGATGTTTCGGACAATAGAAGGCTTGGAGAAATATTAGCAGAAGTCATCTAATTAGACCGAGAGCCATACAAATAAAATCTTATGAATAGTTACATAAGAACTGTATGTATAAGAACAAATCATAATATACTTCTTATATGTTATATGTGATAGAGGGGAGGCCTTTGCCTAGCAGTAGGACACCACATTGGCTATTTATAGATATAGATATGTTATAGACAAATAGGACGTAAAAATTAGGTTATATCAATTTATGTTGAAAGATTAACCCGAAATATTTAATTGCTGGTCGATATGATGCGTTAAAAATTGACAATGGATTTGTAAAGTTAAGCGACGCGGTCTAGCGGCTGAATTTCACGATTGTTTCTGAGCTTTGGTGGGTATGTTAAGCTGTCCGTTCAGGTCGTAATCGCTTAATAATACCAGTTAAATCTCGTCGCAAACTTTAACGACGGTTTAAATCAAGCCACAAATTCGTATCTACACTAGCACAGCGTGGTTGAGTATGGTCCAGGCCAACGTGGCTCCCGTGGCACATTAATTACAGTCACCCAAAAGTGTCGCTTGGATTCGTGAAACGTCTGTTCTTTTACTAAATATTAAATGCCTCGATATGCCATAAAGGTTTTACTGTAATTCAATGGTGATCTTATACAAGAGTATTTTATGAACCTTAAATAAGACCTAACAAAGAAATATACATTAATAATAATGAATGTTATATTATGTCAACTAACTAGGATTTGACTGATCACTATGGTAATTACTGCATATTACTTTAATAATTCTATATTATCCTTTCAAAGTTTAAATCCACCAATGTCCTGAATAACGATGTTTTTAATGAGTGTACAGTCTCATTAAGCCAGTCTCATTTTAAAACGAGAACTTGTTTACCTCTGCCGGACTTAATTTTACATTGTTGACACTGTAATCAGCGCACCGCTCGTAATCCTTCACAATCCTTTTTAATCTTTGTAGAGACAGGCGCAGGAACTTATTTTGTTTATAAATTTCCGTGATATCTTAAAATATTTCTATCATTTATGAAGCCTTGGGAAGAGGTGATTACGATCATGCTTTGGTTGGTAAATCTATTTGTTTAACTTCTTAGTCTTCTAGATTATGTGCATAGATTCATAGAGATATTAAAATTTGTTGATGATTCACTCTTAAAAAAGAATAAATACGCTTTCATGAACAACAATATTATATTATAAACAGATATGCTCCTATACTTTTTATTTGTACGTATTTAAAAATGTGGAAACGTATGTCTAAGATTTATATGTGTTGTCATCAGCACGGTTTCACCTTCTACACAGCTGTGAATCGAAAACGTACCTACAATTTCTTGTGCAAGATTCTTCGTGAGTTTAGGTGTGAGTGTCGGTACATGTATCTGTTATAACCTAAAAATTTGAACGTTACCTAAAATTTTGAAAAATATTCACAGTAAAAGCTAGTCGTCACAAAGAAAATGTGCAGTGTCACAAAGAAAAAGCTAGTAGTCACAAAGAAAAAGCTGTAGTCACAAAGAAAAAGCTGTAGTCACAAAGAAAAAGCTGTAGTCACAATTCAATCTGTAGTCATCAAGAAAATGTCCCGTGTGCAGGATTATTCGAGTATTCGCATATGGAATTTAACGTGGAGCGTGGAGGAGTAGCGGACGCGGAAGAGGGCACGGCGTCGAGTCCGGCGCTGAGGGCGGACGATCCCTCGCTGGCCGACATGACTCGCGCTGCGCTGTCAATACTGACGAAGAACGATAAGGGATTCTTCTTACTTCTTGAAGGTTCGTTTAGTAAAGTTACCTTTGTTATTGATGCTATAATGAGTTTCTTTTCGATCCCGTTTTTACGTTTTACGTATATCCCGTATTTTCTGTAGATAAGTTGCTTTGCGACGCATTTATAAAGATCAACTTTCTTCGGAAACTTCTACAGAACTTTCAGAATTGTAACTTTCTGATTATATCAACTATTTCTTTTTAGATTGCTTGTAGCACTGCGGATTAAAATGTTCACAGTTTTTTATCTGGATAACATGTATGGTCGCATAAATTATACGTCTATATTTTTGTTTACTGTCTTGATTACATATTTACCTTAGGTTGTAACTTGTTCATGAATTCATTATTTCACTGCTTTAAAATGTAAAAAAAAATACTTTTATTCACAGGAACATACTCCAAAAAACATACATTGTATAACTTGTATTGAACCAACGGTATAAAATGTGTAATGAACTATTTATTTTGTATTACGAACAGTGTGAGTGGGAAGCTTCAGAAGACTTTGAACTAGGCCTTTATATAAATGACAGGAATATCTAGATTCAAACTAATTTTTCTAAGCGTCTATTGTAGGTGTGTTTTTTCAATTATTAGGAGGAAGGATAGACCACGCGCATCATTACAACAATCCATATAGAGCTCTCGATGAGACGCTGGAACTAGAGACTGCGCTTTTAGCGGCATTAGAACGGGTGAATCCAGCGGAAACTTTGATTGTTGTCACAGCCGACCACGGCCACGTAATGACTTTCGGCGGACAAGCGACGCCGAGGGGACATCCTATTTTAGGTATAAATATTTTGAAGTTCACTTCAAACAAACTCTTCTATATACTGTAATATACATAACTTATCTAAAGATATACTTAGGGTATATACGTGTTTTAATTCCATTCAAATTAAAGACTCACTGTTTGATTGTATTTTTTAAATTACGAAATCAATAATAAAATGAAAATTAAAAAATCATTATTACAACAGGATCAGATACAGTGCCCTCAGACATCGATGGATTACGTTATACGACGCTTCTATACGGTACGGGGCCCGGACATTCCGAGCCTCGAGCGCTGCCATTAAACGGGACCTCAGCACCAGCTGATGCAGTGCACGCCGCCGCCGTACCGCGGCAGTGGGCGACACACGGGGGCGAAGATGTCCCTATTTATGCGTTAGGTAACCGTAACATAACATTTTAAATCATGTATTTTTATATACCGGGTTTAAGGGCCTTTCATTTAGCATTCGTAAGATTTTGACAAATTGATTAGCTTTTCTATATACATGCTGTCGTGTATAAAAGTGTTTTATAATGATATTATATATAATAGATCCTATCCTATCCGTACAGTATTTGAATTTTGATTGGACAAAATTGCTTTTAGGTCCAATGGCAACGATATTGTTCGCGGGCGTCGTGGAGCAAAGCTACATTCCTCACGCGATTGCGTACGCGGCATGCCTCGCGCACCAAGCGAGACGCTGCACCGAAAATAACTTTACTCAGCCACAGGTACGGGGTAAATTGTTAGGGAAATTTGGGAGAGTGAAAAGTTCTTGTTTAGTTGTAAATATATTTTACAAACGAAATCTAGTTTGAGTAACCGGGTTTTGTTCCTCTGTTGTTTTTGTTTTGTGCTATTTAAGAGCTCGTTGCGATAACATGTTCAGGTAACAACGTGACTAAAATGCATATAAAATATGTCAACACTATTCCTTTGTATGGATTGAATTGTTCTTTATAGGTAAAAATGCCGAGTTGTGTCCCACCGGAAGTCAGTAGTGTGTCGGCTGCAGACGACACGAGAAGCGACAACCCTAGTGGGCGCCGCGTCGTGGTCGCCTCAAGCGTCATGTCTGACGAGCGAGCGCCGCGCTCGACCGCTCCGCTATTCGTTCCCTTCATCACACAATGCTACCTAACAATATTTATACTTCACTCGGTCGTACACTTAAATCCTATTCTGTTCACGATTGATCAAAATATTTGATGTACACAGTGAAACACGAACGCAAAGATATTTTGTACAGAAAATGTTTGTAGATACACGGGCACTAAGTTTTGTAAATACGTATTTGGTGAATGTAAATAAATAAATCTATGATTTATTTCATTTAGTTTTATTTATCTGTTACCGATGTCCGAAAGAAGTGGGGCTTCGCGGCGAAGCTACCGAAGAAACAAGTTTTTATCACTACATCTGGAGTAACTGCTCTTTGGAGTTCTGGGTTTATTAAGCAACGCCGACCGCTAATTAGTTTGAGATTTTGGACTGTGATTATAACTCGAAACTGGAGCCACAAGTTAACTTGAGATTGTTTGAACTCAATGAATGTATAGATAAATGGTAGAAACTACATTTTGTTTTGTTTCCATTATTTTATTTCGTCATCATTATAATATGAAGCCCAATATCTGCTCTGTATGTCAGCAGGCTCACAGGATTCTGCCCTACTTTTCATAGCGGTGGTCGAAACAGTAACCGCAGGAGTGGTTTCTCCGTATATGAAGTTCGGATTATGCTTTGAAATTGTGTTTTGTAGAATATTAATTGAACATTTATGTTTTAATTAGGTTCTTTTCTTTGTTATTTCGGTAAAGGCGAAAAACTGCATTTTTGACCCTGTCGATTATAAAGATGAAGGAAATCCTTAATTAGTCGGGACTCTTAAGTGCCCATTCAATAGTCAAGAGTTTGGTTACCTACACATGATAATTCTATAGAAACCAATGGTTCGTCATGTACCCTTTGAATTTGTGATCTATGTTCGATGTATCATACATTCGTCATTATTGAAGGCTTCAAGTGGATGTAAACGGCATAGCTATTAATTTTGTGGGTAATGTTTTTTATTATACGGAAGTTGGTCACCCGTAATTTGGCGTTAATTTATTTAGGAACAGAATTAATTTAACCGTTGTCAAAGGATTAAATTGATTGAATTGAAGCTTAAAGTGACTTTCTTGTAACGAAGATTAACTATGTACATACATATGTGGCGTAAAGTACTACATACCTTTACCTAACTGCTTAGACTTAAAGTTAAAATATAAGTCTAAAGCGCAAAAATACTTGCACATTTATCACTTACAGAAATAACTAATCCCACCTACACATGTAAACGTATAAGATCACAGAACAATGTTTAAGAAAAACCTGTTCAAAAACCAAATACCTAATTATTCTTTACATATTGCAACCTAATGTAAATTACTAATCAAATATTTTTAGAAATGCGTAAGTTAGAAAAGTCAGCCCCATTACCCACATGGCTGATAGCTTGGAAGAGAGAGAGCCTTTAAGGAATGCAAAGAGAATGGATCGTGTGAAATAAAAAATAAACGTGATTCCTTAGTTAAACTGTGCGCTTTGATTCAATATCATAGTGAAGCGACGTCAAAGCGAAGCGTCGGCCTTAAACCACGAAAAACGTCGGCGAGGTTTTGTTACTCCGCCGCTTTGTTGCTTCAACCCTTTTGTTGCTTTGCTGTTTTGTTATTTTATCCCTTGTAACTTTCTCGCTCTGTAATTTATTACTAAAACCCACTTTTCGGCTCTCAATTGCGCTACGGCACTTATTTTATATCGGTGTAAAGATACTAAAGTGATCGTTAAATAACTGTCCGTCGAGGGCAATTTTATATGTTTTCTAAATAAGGCTTTGTCTTTAAAATTACATTACTACAAATTACTAGAAATTACTTTCTATTAACGACTTACTAAAACGTCACTATTTATCCTAATAGCGTCCTAAGTTACCATTTATATTCCATAGCTAGGTGGCTAAAATATAGTTATGCGAAAATTCATAAAATAACTTAACATCACGCCAAAGGGCCGATACTAGGTGCGTTTAGTACGTCACACAGTTCAGCTGAAAACTGGGTCGTTTATTAACGCTCCTAAGGGTTTGTTGGGTGACGAAGCAGAACTGCGGAACTACTTCAACCTTATTAATAAACGTTCGATTGCCATTCAGTCATTCAGTGTTCTGTCCTCTCCTGCCATATTTCGAATGCATTAATCGAGAACGAGTTACAAATGTAGCCATACAGCGCTTGTGAATAATTTACATTTCCAGTGTTCCTTTGTCATGTCGATGCCAGTGAGCCATACTTCGATGAGAATGTCCCAATAAATTAATGATTGAGACTTCGTACAATAGATACTATGTAAAAATCCGTTTCCCGTTGTTACCCAAGGTTTTTGACTGTTCAATGTCACTCTACGCGAAGTCTACAACGAAATGACGTCGAAAATAATTATAACATTTTCCACTACTTATTCCAATAAAGTGACAAAAGAATTCCCAATATCGGAACAATAGGTATTTTTGATCTTCGAAGGTAATTTATATGAAAGAAAAGCTTCAATTTTGACGAATTTCTAGGGGAAATAATGAAAGCAACAATGTTTAGTATCTTATAGATAAAATTTCAATAACATTGTTACATTAATTATTAATGCGATGAAGTAAAAAGACATTTTACTCTTAGTATTTAATTTGGATTACACCATTTATTTAATATCCAAATAAAATGCGTATTTTAAAGATTCACAATCAGTTTATAACTAATAACATAAATTATTAATGCTCAAAAAATGCGAAAATTGAGGTCACTAAATCGTAGAAAAAAATACTAGACTCTTGTACAGTATCTTATATGACATCATTTTTTAACATGATAACGTACAATATAATGCACTACCACTCGGTCACAGGTTATCCGGAAACCCGAATATCCGGATTCATATTTCATAGTATTCGACTGTATTCGAGTTTGGTTAACATACTCGTAGTTTAACGCTTCAACTGGACTCTATATACTGAAGACAAAAAAAAGACTGACAAATACTAGGTCTGTCTAGGTTTTTAACAAATCATGTTATTTGTATATCGCAAAAATCTTTCAAGCGGTTTAATAGGCAATGCTCGTTTAAAGTCAATATCACTGTATAATGTCAATATAAATATATATATAATATATTATTATTTTTATTATATTAAATTTATCATTTAATAATAGAATAAGTTTGTATATATTGTATACTTCCTATTTATTTTATGGTTGATAAAGAGTTATTAATAGAGTGTTAATCAATTTTTTTTTTCCCAAAGTCGAGCGAAACCTAAGCTTAACCAGATTAAGCCGTCGTATTAAATTGGCATCTATTGAATATGGCTACCATCTGGCAGACCAGTGGCAATACTATTAGTGTTATGCCTCAATGTAGTAAACATTGGAAATCAAACCATCTAGAAAAGAAAAAAGTATTTTTAAAGTCTATTCTCTTCTCGAAATTTCTATTTAAAGAGGCTGTTGAGTTTTTCATTTTTATTGATTCTATTTACATTCTTTACAATTTTACAATTGTCGCCATAACCGCACTAAAGGTAGCTTTAGCCTGAGACGATTCGTTTTCGGTTGACAAGTTATTAATATTTTATCTTATTTTCAACTGCAGTAATTTTCAAAACATCCCCTTCTTGCCTCTTGGGGAGATAATAGCGTTACATGACCGTTCCAACATAAGCTCCAAATGAGAATAAAACTTGAACATAGCACATTGGAATTACTATTGGTTCCGTTGTTGTTCGAACAATCAGGCAATAAAGAAAGAAATGTATCTCTATTTTTCCCAATACAAAGCAAAAATTCTACTTGATGTTGAAATACTTTCAGAAATGCAATCCATTTCTACTTTATTATAAATTCCAAATGTTCAATCCTTTGTCGTTTTGATAAATGTCCGTAATCAATTTCTTGTTCCAAGGCATCTTCAATTAACAAGAGAACAATTTTTTACAATCAACATTTTTCCATTATTTATCGTCGGTAAAAATTGTTATTTTTTTATTTTGTTCAGTGATATCTACGCTTTTACTGTACATACCGTACATACATATTATGCGAGTACGTATGTACATCATGTTATATTACAAATTAATAACGGTATAGCGCTTCAATAAAAGCTTTAGTAAACCAATTTGCTTATTATTTCGATAAGCTATGAAATAACGGAGATATAAATGAAATATCGTCTATCTTGTAAGAGGAAAAGTTTTATGACAATGTTTTATGATACAAAATAAAAATGTAGATGAGTTATAGCATGATAAACATTGCTTTTATCTATACTTTATAGACCAGATCCCAGAAAAGATGACGTGACAGGCAAAATCAGCTAAAACAAAACATCTGTCATTGAAACAAATCCCTATGAAATTAACTATCTGTTACTAACTTTGGTTTGTATCTGATAAATACAATTATATCAAACTCGTATACAACTCTCACTTAAAATGTAAAGAGAGCTTAAGTAAATTGCAAGGCTTTGATAAGGGTAAAGAAAATTCCTAACAAAATCGTTCCTAACTTCTATCACAGACAAGTATAATTTACGAGGACACTAAAATATTATTGAAGTCACTAACCGATATCAAAACTAATGCTTAGTTCCAAAACAACTTGTGCGTAAACTGTAGCCTGCTTATGGAGATTGATTTTGCAAGGGCAAATATTAGGCATTTGTTTGCGGTGTAAAACTTAATTATTAAACCTATTCAGAAACTACTCAGTCATTAGTAGTAATCCAGCGATATTGAATAGAGAGTTTAGTTCACCCTTACTCTGCTCAAAAAGTCTACTCAAAACAAAAAAAAGCAAATAATAAATACGTTGCAATACTCTTGTGTTATTAACGTGTATTCTAGAAGTATTTATTTAGGATTCTTCAGTTAATTAAATCATAACATTTTAAAAGACTGAAAACAAATTATTTTGAGAATTACGGACTCATATTTTTCTTGCGGCTAATATGTTCCGCGTATGGTTCCTTTAACCCCGCTTGATTTTGTTTCCACTGTTGTCATAATTAGAATGAGTCCCTTCTGAGAATGAAAATCTTGATGCCTTTAGTCTAGCTTGTCAGCGAAGTACGAGTTAGCTGGCAGACTCCACACGCCTTAGACAAACTCAGAATTGTGTGTCAGGATAGAACCCCAGACACTGATAGGCTTATATCCAAACCACTATACTATCACCACTTAAGTAGTTAGGTATTACGCACTACCATTCATAGTTACATATCGCAAGCTTAACAGAAAACCATCTATAATACCTAATCTTTGTCTTTTAGTGCTAACATCCCGTAGAAATACTTCAAAAGGCTTTCGAATAATGGCAGCCCGAGAATCTGTATAGCCGAGGATCGATCAATCACGCAATAAAACACTGAATATGTAAATATTTTCCATATACCGTCTACAATGTACCATTTCTCACCGCCCGCTATACAAGCGACACTATAAATCAGTGAAACCTTTAACAGAATCCATTTATTGTCAAATACATATTGATAAAACGGGGGTGCCTTTGACGTATTTCAAAGCCTGCGGGTAGAGCCGTCCAGTAATCAAAATCATATCTATTATACATGAATAATATTTCAGCACAAGTGCGGGGAGCGAAACGAGAAATCACCGAAACGTAGGCTTCAAAACATAGGCTTCACTTCAGCGTCTAACAATTCAATTAACCCTTTTCAAAGTTGGCCTAAAATATTTAAAAGTTTCCTTTCTTTGCATCCTATATTTTATGAAACTATATTCAATATCATTAAGCAATATTATTAACGAAAATAATAATGAAAACTCCTTAATGGCTGATAAATATAGAAGGATGACGTTAAGTCTGTAAGAACATATTTAGACTTTTTATTTAATAGCCTCTGCCTATCCCTTTAGAGAACTGGCGTGATAAAAATGGTAATAGACTAGTTCAAATCAATAGCCTAAAAAATGTTTTATTTTAGCTTTTCTATGTACAGACACAATGAACACCACTAACGAAGTAATTCACTTTCTGTCAACGTCAATCTTCTTGATGGTACGAGTTGCGGAAAATCTTTCGTCATTTCTTTCATAATGCTCTCTCAAACATGACGGAACAAATTGCGTGATCAATCGTCACCAGATTATCCCTTTTCTCTCATTTTTATACAGGTATCGTAGCAATCACAAAAAATCCTTTACCTCTGGCACTAGGTACTGAGATCAATCATACGATAATCCCAAAAAAAATCTTTTTTACATATGATACGTAAATATAACTCCGATACATGAATTAATATTCTTCAAAAACAACAGCAATGGATAGTCATGATGCATAGTGGATGAATAGTTACTTTTTGTAGTTTTTATGTGTAATTGCTACATTCCACATTTAAAATATATGTTTAAACGACATATTTCAGGACTTCGTCTATTAAGAATTGTATATCATCTTTCATGCATTATTGGGAAAAGATAATTAAGCTGTGTATTGTTTTAAGTAGGCACCAGTCTTGTCTTATGTTTAAAGGTTTTTGGGGTTCAAATCATTTTGGCTATTTTAACAATAAATCTGTGAAAGTCTCCAGTGATGGCAAGAGCAAGTGACGCTTAAACAATTAGATTACTCTCCGTCACGTAAATTCAATGTGGGTCGGTGGAGAGTGTGACGGCCTATGTGTGTGTACGTATACAAAAAAGGGTCGCCTAATAGAATAGACATCAATTCAATTTGTGTAGCCGAGATAAATCCACGGTTCAGGGTACCAAGATTTAACCCCGAGCAAGAAACGTGATTAGCTTCGAGATAACCTACAAAACTATTTTCCTTCCCCTATTTGACATTTATTTAAAACGGATTTTATTTTTATTTATTACCGACAGAAGGATCATTTTTTTGAGCGTGTGCACTATTTCTTTGACTTGGAATAATGTATTTACACATAATATAAGGTATCGTTAGATTCATTAGTTAATGTTAGATAGTCCGAGGGATAGTGTCACATTTCAAGCAATCCACATGAAAAATGAAAAAAATATGTGTTATTTTTGTTTTGTAATATGGGAAGCAATTAGTTGTTTTTAATACTGATCCTATTTTGAGTTATTTATTTTAAAAACTAGTTTATTAAGATTTTGTACAGTTATAAAGACAATCCTGGTATACAAGTGACGATATAGAACAGCCTAAAATTAAACTCAGCTCTACAATTTGAACGGCTTGAATATGTGACGTACAAAAATCTCAAGACAAATAGAGGTTTTCCACAAGAATAATGATACTGAAATCTGTTTCTGTGGGCAAAATAAATTGTGTTTTTATTTACGAAAAATGGAGGTCAAAGAATTTAACATTTAGAAGTTGTCTAAAAATCTTCAGTCCTTTCTCTCCGGTGCGCGAACATCTGTTTTTTTGTTTCACTATTTTTTTCCCAAATCATGTAAAATATTTGCGATTTCCTAAACAACCTCTCGACGCTATTGAATGTACTTTGAAAGAAACAAAAGTGTAATTATTTAAGTACAATATTTATTCACATAACAATGACGGCACAATATATGTATGTACATATTGCGCTTGTAACACACAAAGGAACTATTACATTTAGAATAAATTGAGACATATTTAGGTCACAGCTCCGAATAAATCTCTTGTACTCCAACAATAATATATCACAAAACACCTACTGCTACATCTATGAAAATTTAAAAGTCTATAAATCTTAAACACATTACATACAACGGAAAAAGATAGAATATTTAATACTAAACATCAAAATCGTTTAAAACATTTATATTACATAATATATCAACTATGAGCACAGTTGTGCGGCTAGTAACTTCTTCACAGAAGAAAAGAATTTTAAGATATTAACACGCAAGTTATTTATACAGTGGTTTGAGTAAAATGTTCAAAATGTATCATCATAACCTAGGACTTTTGAAACGTAAAGTTAATAGGCATCTACTACAGAAGCATGAACGGAATTTTGGTCAAATGCCAAAAGCCTATTATTTCAAATAAATAAATAACGCCGATCGTCGTGTTACTCGTAGGTACAGAGTCGTAAAAATGTTCCACAGTTTACAAGTCTTCATTCACAAATTTAAATTCACATCACCAATAAAAATTAGTTTGCCTAATTGAATATAGAGATTCTTGCAAAATTATTTTCAATATATAAATTTACTATAAGCGTAAATAGTTTATGACTTTGAGCTCATAAATATGGGGTAAGCCTACCACGTGTTAAAGCTAGAGGAAGGTATATCATAGCAGTACTCTTACAAATATCTTCACTTACATGAATTAAGTATACGAGTATAAAGAATTAGAAAGTTACCGAAGTATAAAAGGTCAGTAAAAACACTACGGGGTCTAATATACAATACAATAACATCTACTATACACATATAATTCTCACTACTGCTTTCTGATCCATCGCTACGGCGATTTCTTTCTTAACCTACTGTAAACATATATTTAATCCATATGGTATATTTTAAATCCACTACATTTATTTATTTCTTAATCTAAAATTCGGAGTAGGTACTTGGTCACCCACAACTACGGAAAATAGATACAATTCAATAAAATTATAATAATTAAATTTTATAAGAGTTTAGTTTTCTTTATCTTTAATAATATAAATATACTAACCCGTTACCGAGTGCTATGCACACAATCTTTAGTGACACTGTCAATTGGTTGGTAGTTTCACATTATACTTTAGAAATGCTTAGACCGGACTGGAAGATAATTTTTCTTTTACTCGCGGCGGATACTCAGTCTCCGTTTTTCACGTTACTCGTCTTGGCTTTTACGTTGGCGTCTTTGCCTCCTTTGACGCTGTTGTCTTTGCTCGTTATAGTGCTGTTCAATTTGTTGACGACGTCTCGTACCTTCCCTTTATTGATCACGAGTCCTTTATCGTACGTGGGCGTGATTAGGCCCCTCTCGTTGCCGTTGCAAACCGTTTTGTTATTAGCTGTTGACGTGAAATTCGCGCTCTGAGACTTCCTGAATTCCCGCACGGCGTTATCTATATTATTTATGAGATCCTTCGCTACGAAGGTAGCTATCTCATGTTTAATGCGGTCTCTCTCGCTTAAAATTTCAAGAGGTCTGTTATTGCTACTTTCTTTTGATCCGTTCCTCTCAGGGCTCTGGCTATGAGTGAGCGAGTGAGAGGCGGGGCTATCGGGGCCCTGAAATGTGATGCTCGGGTTATTTATTACGGTACTTTGATTGTTTACATCTTGGATTTCAACTTGACTCTGTGGCACCTTTTCACCGATCAGCCAATATGTTGTCATCTTGCCTTTACCCTGTCGAATAGCAATTAATATTAAAAACGTATGATATAGATATAATATGTCAGTTTATTTACAAATGTATCGCATGATTATAATTACTTGTACATTTCTATAATCAGCCCGTAACGCTCAATAAGTTTATTAAAAAGAGAATATTTCTATGGGACTTCGAAAACAAAAAGTAGGCCCAAAAAACTTTAAAAACGTATATTCATGTCGTTTCAGTCGTCAATAGACGTTAATTAAAACCTCGGCTCGAAAAGGCTCGAAACGAGCGCTCACTGGATAAAAACAGGAGTCGGACGTATGAAATGCAAATTGAAGATTTTATCTCTTTGAGCTTGCGCCATTGTGAACTAGCGGACTGAAAATTACATTTATATTTTATCTCAGAAAACGTGAGCCAACAAGTTTAATTGTGAAAAGCGTGCATTACAGCTTTATATTGTTATTGATGTTTGCCTTTCTAGAATATGAAAAATAACAATTGAAATATAATTTTATTATCTTTTGAAAAACAGTTTATGGAACTCTAAAAACCTTATTAGCAAATTACAAAAAATAGGGTTTCGACATATTTTTTTCACAATTACAAACCTTCTATTGCTGACTTGGGTTCTATTGCTGACTTTAGGTACATAAAATAACATACTGAATTTTGACAAAAGTGCAAAATTATTTTTAGTCACACATCAAGCAAATATTTTAAATATTTATATTGTTTAATTATTTTTGTTAAATGTATACTACTGTGTGATTTAAGTGGATAAATTAAATGAAATGTCATGGTCAAAATCTTTTCTGTTAAGTAATCAGTATAATATGGCTTTTACAAAAAGTCATGTAGAAAATTTTTCGCTTCACTAATCCACTATTTTCTCAAACAACGCTAACAATACACAAGACACTCAAAAAGTTAGTTGGTAAAATCCAGTCTGCTTCGATATTTACATTTCCAACAATATTTGTTAAAGCTCCCTGCAAATCCCAACCCAATCAATTCCGTAATATAGATGGCATGAACAAATACGCGCAGGAAAAAAATTCCCATTCAAATTGCATACCTTCATAGTGATCTCCCCTCGGCATTCCAATTCGAAGCAATCGTAGAGATCGAGGATTTCTTTGGTTTTAGGACTGACGTGAATTTTGAGGGCTTCTCCGTGAGATTCCATCCTCGACGCCGTGTTCACTGTGTCGCCGAATAAACAGTAGCGCGGCATCTTCAAACCGACCACGCCGGCCACGCAGGGACCTGAGCCGTACGTGGAGGGGAAACAGAAAACAAAAATCGTGAGATTACCTGCAATAATGTATGCCTGCAAAGCGAAACCACCAATA
Source organism: Myscelus amystis hages (assembly GCA_018244895.1). NCBI lineage: Eukaryota > Metazoa > Arthropoda > Insecta > Lepidoptera > Hesperiidae > Myscelus > Myscelus amystis. Next base: position 505 of record DWQT01000580.1, on the reverse strand, counting down.
GGCACAGAAGCAACGTGGTGTATGCTCCAGGCTTGTCACAATAGCAGTATAAACTCGTGGCCAATATTGGGACGCAAAAAAGGGGTTTCAGCCAATTTATAGCTAAGATAACATAAACAAGCCAGTCCTAAATAAATGAAAATACAACTTTCTCGCTCGGATACGCAGAAATCTCTATAGATTATTCGAAACTACTCTTTTCAAAACAAGTCCGGTTTACTATTAATTCTTGCTCAGCACTTCTCGTTTATACAGTGAATATAAATATATTAAAAGAAAACGAATACTAACATCAGTGTACTTATTTCCTAGCATTTACAAATTTAGACCCAAACTTAAAATAACCTTGTTATAAACTATTACTGTGCCAAATTATGTCACAGTATAATACAGTGAAAAAGTGTTTTAGTTCATAGTAGTTAAGGCCGGTTCAGACTACGACACTATACACCGTACACTCAGTGTATACATCGAATGTCTCTGTATGAACACGAGTGTCTGTAAT
>DWQT01000579.1:0-21368 GCA_018244895.1 Myscelus amystis hages | reverse complement strand
GCTAATGAGATTGTGCCAGGCGCTGCGCGTTTCTCCGCGAATAATGCTCATAAACCAAAAACTAATGGGCCTACATCGATTAAATTTTTATGGGACCAATTCGAAACGATTCCGCATCAAACAAAACATGAATTACGTAAATCGGTTTAAAAACCTCGGAGAAATCGATGTACATACATAAAAAAAAATATACCGGCCGAATTGAGTACCTCCTCCTTTTTGAAGTCGGTAAAAAGAGCAGGCTTCGAGTCGCGGTGTCCTTCTAAACTTTAATTTATTTCTTTTCAAGGAAAATTCCATACAACTTGCCCCGCCCCGAGTTGTTACAATGTTAAGTTAAGAAGTTTCGGACGCGATGAATTTTTCATCGTCGGTGAAACTTATTTATCTCGTTAGGAGCCGTGGCTGCCCGCGCCGCCGCCGCGCGTCGCCGCTAACGGGTGATCCGCTTCTGTGTCGCAGTCGATGTTCAAACATGCGGCTCTCAGAGCAATAGCCGTTTAGAATTAACCACGTTTCTACAATATAAACGCGACAACAGGTGAACCCCCAAATGTGGGTAGATTATCTGTTGGCTTTTTCAATTCAAAACCATTTAAAACAATGGTTAATTACATAAATATTTTTGTCAATTAATATTTATAAAAATAACAATATTATACGATATAACAATATTACATATGATTTTGAAAATTCTCTGTGAGCAAATAACTATATCTTGTTAATTTTGATCGTAGCAAAGGAGAATGCACATATCAAATTAATTCTACAAAAGAGCTATAATTTGAAAAGCAATGTACGTAAAAATGCATAGAAATAAAACAAGTAATCCCCGCAAACACATTACGTGACATTCCGAGGATGCAGACGCAGGGGCAATCTGGTGCAGTTGGTGCTCTTGGCATGTCACTTTTGTCTTATTAAATTGTTGAACGCGGCAAGTCATAGTCTATTAATATCGTGCTGTCTATTACTCGTACGCTGATCTAATTGTGTGGGGTCAGCGGAGTGATCGGATCTTCTTTTTACATATCCCGGAGTGACTCTCGGCCCGCGTCGGACCGCGCTAGCGCCACCTATGCGTCGAACTATTTTAGTCGCTCAGTGCTAGCTTCCCTCTGGAGTTCCAGATCAAAAAATACTATAGACAGACACGTCGTCGTAATAAGTTTAAATATTTTTAAGTATTGGTCACAGAATAATGATACAGAATGTTCATATAACTTCAGCAACGATATTCTAAAATTTGTTTGTTGATTTTAAAGTTTGAGTCAGACTCCTCAATAGCCAAATAAACAGGAACCCTCGTCTGCTGGCTAGCGTCCATTACAGACATGTGTTACAGCTACTAAGGTGTTCAAAAGTAAATTCGATTATGAAAAGATGAACGAGTGTGAAGAAATACAAACAGTCGGTTTCTTATTCATTTACAGTGTTACAGACAAGGTTATCATTTCAAGTAACGCACTAGCAAAATATTTCCATAGCACACCTCATGAAAGTCTAAGACGCCGCACGCCCGCCCCACCCGCGGCCATTCTTCACGCCACCGTCCTATCTTCTAACGGCGGATAATTAAAATGTTAATAGTGAAGCTTCGAGCCACTGAGACGCCGCGCGATCTAACCTCATGAATAATTTAATACTTAACCACGTCACTAGTAATTATTGGAGCCAACGCTTTTTATTGATGCCCATAATTGAATATTAAAGGCGAGTATAGAATTATATTCTATTACCATAATGGTGGTTAATAAAGGCAGGTAGGTAACGCCGGCGGCGCTGCTTGCGCAGATAGGAAATATTTTTGTGGTACAAAAATACTACGGGGATGTAGCAGAATTCATATTGACAGTATTGTTAACAGACTTAAGTAGGTAGTAGGTCAATGTATGCCTTAACATAACCTTGCACGGGAATGTAAGCTGATGCTTAAACCGCGATGCGTTGTTTTACCTGCGAAACGACACCTTATATTTTAACCTGTTTTATTGGTTCAATAATTAATGGGCTCTAACTGGTAATTCTCGCCAGGTCGAAAAGATTTTGCATTGCAATCTATACATGCGTCGCGACGAGACAAACAACCGAACAGATTTTATAGCTATAATATAATGCGTTCATGTTATTAATTTCATAATTGTGGTTAACTTAGAAGATGATAGGCTTGCGGCGCAGAGATGGATGATTAGTTTTATCCATCTCGCCGTATACAGCTTTAACTTTGTGGGAGGTCAGTTCAATGTCGTATAATTTTATTAACTTAATCTCATCCGAACTAGTATTTTGATATCTTTACGTTATAACAACAAACAAAAAATTGAAAAACAATGCAACGGTTCAAAAGATTATGTTGCAATTTGTTTATAACTATATATGGATGGACTCCTGATAAAGGATATAGGTTTCTAGATAAATGCTACCTCTTGTGAACACTACTTCAAATTTATTTAATTTTGATGGTATGTCTGTTTGAGCGAAATTTTAATCAATCATTTCATGATTCATTTTTTATTTAGTTTTTTTTTTTTCTTTTATTCATTATTATTATTTGTTTTGTTTCATTTCAATTCATGACTTTATCATTGTTTTTTTAAACTTCTTCATCTTTGTATTTCTTTTCATGGGGCTAACAAAGCCCGCGAATAAACAGAGCTTTCTCTCTTTCTTCATCTTTCTATTTGTAACTTAAGGTAGTTACCTCGAGGAATGCCTGTAATAGGCAATGTTTATGAAATAGGCACGAGGTGTCCAGCGGCGGCCGCGCGCGGGCACTCCCCGCACACATCGCACCATAAAGCATTCCTCGAGCTGCGTCCGAGTGCTATGCGACGGTATTTATCGGCGGCCCACTCGCTCATATATCCACTCTAAACTATTCAAGGTAACGCGGCGTGGGTGGCGTCCGGCCTGGGTCACGGCTTTTTCGCATATCCAGCGACGTACATCCCGTCAGATCTGATTACATTTCCACATTCCTAATTATTATAGCGACCATTCAAGCTTTTTATACCACAGCACTGATATTTACGAATTTACAGTTATCTATTCATTATAATTATAGGTAGCTTTCGAAGAACTAACACCAAAGTGTGAATTAATATGAGGTCCAACATGAGTGTCTCCGCAAATTGGATAGGCATTAGCGCGGTCCTCACCGTTATGACAATACTTTGCGTAAGAACAAGGTAATATTTACTGTTGGTATACATTTCAGTAATATTGCAGATTATTGTAGTAAACGTCATTTAATACGGGGCCAAACCTCGTCGCCGCGAGAACAATAATGCAGAGCGAAACGTGATATGAGCGGTCGTTGTACGAAATTTATGAACACCGCGAACGGTGGACAAAGGTACGATCCGAGCGGGAAGGTCGGGCCGCCGCGCGCCCGCCCGGAGCGAGACGGTCACTTTCACAAATGACTGTGTATCAAATTTACTTCAGGTTACAATCTGCGTTGTCCATTTGCAACCGGACACCCTTTGGAGACTCTATTGTCTCCAAATTCACTTCCACAGCCCACAAACGTCCGTTCCGCCGCTCGGTTCCCGCTATTTTCTTCGAAACGTCGAGATTACGCCCACGCTTATTTGCGCAATCAAAATAGTAACAGGGGGAAATCGAATATGGTAATGAGGAGCGCCCCCCGTTGAGGAAATGAATTGTTTCAGAATTACCTGCTAATGTCTGCTGTTTGATTTGTTTCCATTGATTTATGACACTTCAACACGTGGCGTACCGAGAACCACATAATATGAATTTTCATTTCTTATTTACGTCTGATTCGGAGTAGGTAACTTGTAAGCATTACTGTTCAATGGTTGAAGAAGTTAAGATATAACTCGCGTTCGACTGATGGACACGGGTATCTCTCTTTTATATTTGGGAGATCTCTAGAATATACTCAATCAAACTGCTTAGCTGCACATGATTATCCAGCCTTTAAGATTGTACCTAATAAAATATCAGACAAGCTGTCGAATGGTCTTCGATAGCGCTACTACAAAAAGTACCTATGCGTGTTTTGAGAGTCCGTTCTCTCTTTTGACAAACAATACTAAAACTTCAATTTAACTACTGGTGTGATATGGAAAAAATGGCAAGTTACTTTAATGTTTAGATAATATTTACGAATGGTATGTTAATATCCTTCGATTGTATTTTCTGTAAAACTACGCCACAGTACGTAAGTGGAAACGGGTACCATACGATTCATTCCTTCACGCGAGGGCTATTGGCACCTAATCCTAATTCCTAGCTTCGATTGATAATCGCTGAAAATAAGGGCGCGATGAAAGACAGCCAGCCGAGCGAGCAATAAGCTACTTACTTCGCTGACCGCCCGCCGAGTGCGAGTTACTGCCTCGTTGAAATACCTTGAGACGTTGAGTGCTTCGCGATTGTGAATTCAGCTTCATTAGTCTACCTCCATTTCGTTACTTTTTGTTGCTATAAGATATTAGGAAAATGGTAATTACTTCCAACTTTTACTTTCTACCTAAGTCCGTTACTAATAACGGATGGAAAGATGTAGGTAAATATAAGTTACATTTTCAATCACAACTCACACAAGCTTTAACTTTCTTAATACATTTCATTTGCTTCTACTGATATAGTTCATTCTCGAAAGTACCGAGAAGCAATTTCAATCCAAAGTAGCGCACGGCATTAAGCAAAATTATGCAAAAGATCGTCGCAAAGAGACCGACGGTGCCGCGGGCGGAATCAAGTAACCAATACATATTAATGCAATGATAAATGTTATAAAAGGCTCTTACAAATAACATCTGTGATATTGAGAGACGTATTCTCTTTACGAGCCTCGTTAATGCAAAACTAATTCTTCACCTACATATTGCGTGGCGAATGTTCGAGAAATTTTAAGAGAAACGCCTTCAGCCCTGGCGGCGCTGTTTAAGCGTATCTCGAAATTGCTACGTGTTAAATTTAAATATATTAAAGCGCTTGAAGCGCTGTCGACTCGTATACAAAATCTCAGACGTGCCTTACCGAACTGTTCTATCGCAAACGAGTAAGCGAAAAGCGATAGGTTCCTAGTACGATAAAAGCGGGGACGAAAGGTCATCAGCTACTTTCAATGCAAACCGCAATATGCCAAAGTGTCCTCTAACAATTTATTTCTTTTGTTATCTTAACACATTAGTTTATGAATCCTTATGGAAATAAGTTGATAATCATTAACATCACAGTACTCGGAAAATTCATATATCACAATCACGTATCGTGTAAATATTTCGCTCAGAAGCATCCTCGCTTAAAGAGCGCCCCGTTCGTTACAAACAAGCCCGTAGCGGGCGAAGATTGAAATTGAATGTGAGGTGCGAAAAATTACACGAAGCTTACGGATAAGTTATGTGAAAGTACACATCCAATATTTCACGTTGGATACACGGAAGCTTTGTGTAATCCATACATCATAGTAACTTTACTCGTGCGCCAGTAAATTTTACTCTAAGCGCAATAAAGGTGGCTTTCCATGGTCCATGATTTTGTTTTTTCTTCGTGCACGGCCGGTAACTTTGAACGAAAGCTGTGCCATCTTCAAAATCGAAGGCATTTTATTTGAAATGACTGACTCGAGAAGGATATAACGCACCTCTACAGTGTCGTAGGAATTGTAGAGACGATGTACTTACCGTGGTCGATGTGTGCGGGCTGGAAACGGGCCGTGGAAAGCCACCTTTACACAAGCGGCTGTCAATTTATCGAGGCTGGAACGTCGCGTGTGTCTGTGGTACGAGTCCATAATTTATTGCCAGTCCTTTAATTGAATTCGTGATTAATCTTAATCTAACTTAATTACGAAGACGACGGTCCAGCTCTGAACCTATGACACGGGAAATACAGTTCGATGTGTGTGACCGTCATAATACGTGGAGGTATATATAAGATCGAAATGAAAGCTTTAGAAGTTTTAAGAGATACAGACGGTTGAGAATAATTTCCTAATTAAAGATATTAGGAATCTAACTATCGGTCAGAAAAATAATGTTTTTGTCTATTAAGGTGCAACGAAAATTAAGACACGCTTAGTACATTTTGATCAAGAGTTAATTTCGTAATATTATCAGCAGGTAATGTGATAGATCAATTGTGATTGGTGGTCTAAAAAATGTCTAACAGCATTTTCACGAGAGCTGCGAGCGTGAGCAGAAATTAGCGCAGGCGTGATGCTGCTCGCTGCTGCAATGAGAATTGAATAAGTGGGCGCGATCCGATGCCTGCATTCCACACCTCAGGCGCCATTCCCATTGACGCAGAAAAGCGAGGCGAAGAGAACCTCTAATATGTTATGCAAACATAAAAGGAGAAATATTCCAACAGACAAATAGAAAGAATGACTGATGGCACAATGGCCCAAGAAACTACGCAAATATTGGTGCACTGCAAGTATAGAGGGAGTGTAGAATTCACCTGTATTGACCAACGTACGTAGTTCAGATGTTGGCTCATGGAGAGTCAGGAACATTCGAAAGAACGTATGTAGGAACACAAAGGAAGTGATTCACAAAAAATTAATTTAGAAGGAGCACGACCGGTTTGTAAGGATAGAGATATTTGTATTTGGCCACCGGTGCTCTGTGCACAGTGAATTATCAGCCCATGACAAGGACATAATAGAGCGTGAGCGGGAGCATTTAGTAGTGCAGTGGAATTCAGGATATTGATTCACAAGAGAAACAGAAAAAAACGGCGGTGGCTTTATTTGAAAAATTCGGCGGTTCAAGTGACGGCGCAAATCAAGTTTCAGCCACGTTACATCCCCATTTTATGGTAGTTTTTACAGCGCGCGGCGTGTAAAAGGTTTTCGGGGCGCCGAAAATTTCCTTGGAAAAGAGACTACGGTTATTTTTATAAACCGTGGAAGGTTTATAAAAATAACCGTCGGCCGCTCGGTCGGTGACGTTAGCAAATATGCAAATTTTAAAATAACTTTCAAGTTTAATATTAACATCCTTCTTGTTATTCGGATCTATTATAAATTCAGCAATCCACTTGCTTTCGCGCAAAGTTAAAATAAACCAAAGCTCGGTGGCGCCCTCGTACTCGGCGCGATGAAAACATGTATTTATACAGAGAATGGCTTTTTGAGGTTCATTGAAGATACGTCGCTCTAGTTATGTAGCATGTAGAGAGTAGTGTATGTTCCTAAACATCGCACGAATAAAAAATAAACTCGCATTTTATGTTTCAGAAATAAACAAAGCTAGAAGTTGAGATCGAGGAGCTTCCTTTAAACTCTGATAAGAATAACAAGCGACGTGGCTGGGGAGCACGGCGCTGGCCCGCGGCGAGGAAGTTAAGTGGAAAAACTGCAGAAATTTATTCGAGCAGAGGAACAACATTTGAGACGCAACAGCGAGCGTCGAGCGGACTGGCGATGGATTCAATACAGCGCCTAATAGTATTAGAATATTTATGAATCAATAGAAACGATTTACAATTCACAGGAGTTTATGAAAGTAAAACTTCTACACCACGTAAATAGATTAATTTATACTCAAGGATCCTGAAGTTTTTTATTTATTTATTTATTTATGTACACACCAACAGCATTACACACCAACTTTACATAAATTTTCACATATAGTACACATGGTATGCGTGCGTGCCAATTATAGGCGTGAACAGCATTCAGTGATACAGACAGTGTTCAGGTGAAGACTTACATACATACATATTATTATTGTAAACTATTTTTTTTTTTTTTTTTTAAGTATTAAATTTTGTACTATAGCTAAAATCTAAATATTAAACAAAACTTACAGCGAGTAGATGCATATGGCATGCGTTCGAGAGTAGTTCTACGATTCTACTAGAAAAGGTACAGTCTACCTAAGGTAAGGTAAGGACTATCTACTACTACTAGGGACCTGCTTATGTACCCAACTAAATTTCTCTCAAGTTGCCTTGAATTTAATTCCCCGGTGAGGAGGAAATCTAGAGATCAATTATTAATAATGTGCAATATTATCCGGTACATGGTGGAAGACCTGTACGTGCACAGCTGTGTTGACTCCATGCTCCCAAAATAAACGGGCGCGCTCGGCCCAGGCAGAAGTTTGTTTGCTGTTCGAACGGTAGCCCGAAGGAAGTATCCCATATCGCGCTCAGCCCATTCATGACCGCCGCGCCTTATGATGACTTTGTGGATAAATGGATAACGCTGTTATAGGACTTATAGGTGTGCCGCCACTAATGGGGAACGAATGCATAATGTACGAATGATACCTACAATAGTATAATCTTTACTTAGTATAAAACAAAGTCGCTTTTTCTTCCTGTCCTTCGCAATCAGTTACATCTCAGCTAGCGAAGGATAATTTGCTTGCATGTTATTAATTCATACAACAAATTCACAAAATCTTACCGACGGAGCATGAAAAGATACTTCAAATATTCCCAGATACTTCAAACAAAAAGCGATACCTACTATTAATATGCGTGTCGACTGGCCATGTTTTAATAATGCTGTATTTTGTACATGCACTAAAGTTATCCTCGTGTACCAGTAACAATTTATTCTAAGCCTCTTTGTTCTTTAACGGGGATGTGCCGTTTTGTATAGTAATCTTTAAAAGGGAGATAATAATTAATACACTCTTGGACAACATATATAATTATTTAAACTTTAATGAAGAAACGCAACCATATCGTTTTACCTACAATAGCATAAATTACGATTTGAAGTAGTGCATTTTAACAAATGATTTATATACTTATACGATATATTTTGACATCTTCGTGCATTCTAAAGCTTTAGCTAAACCATTAGTTTGTGGTAATACTTCAAGACAAAAGAATATTGATTTACAATAGTCGCTATATAATTATATCATGCAAAGAACGTCTACTTGGTTTAACCTCAGCTTTATTTAAAAAATCTTTGGTAATTATAGCTATCAGAACCAAAGATTCAGCGAATTATCGATTGGATTCATAAAATTTATAAATAACAAAAATTAAGCTAAACACTCGAATGCTTTTCAAAAATACAATTATACTAACAATGTATTATTTTAATTGCAACGAAGAGACTTATTTGAAAAATACTTTAAAGATTTTATATTATGTTGTAATAGTTTACAACTCCTACTATCAAATCTAAAGAAATTTATTTAATCATTCTTTTTATCTGCTTCTTCTTGTACTCCCTCTGTTATAGCTAGACTTCCATTGTTCACTTGTTTTTGCTGTTGTTCCATTTCTCCCGAAAACCCAAATTCATTCACTCGTTTGTTGTCAACCTTATAAATCCAACGCTGATACAAGAAGATGAAGAATACAATATCTGTAATATAATAAGAAACTTAAGAAACTTATTTCATCAAGTAATTTTTTTAAATAATTACAAGATGACTGTGTTGTGAATACTTACCATCTCTAAAACAACCTATACGGTACATAGTTGGCATTTTGATAACAAATGCAAAAATATCATCTATAAATGTATTAAGGAATTTGTAAGTCATCATGCGCCATGGCAAATGTGCGACAGACTTTAATTTATAGTTTATAAACAATTGAGGGGTCATCATAATAAACCCAAATGTCAACAAGTATCCATACATCATATTGAGGATGAAGGAGTACCACCCCTTGTGTTCTTGGTAGAGTAAGGAATATATCCCATAGCCAATTAATAGTGGGAAACATGCCCAGCTAAGATACCGAAAAGCTAAGGTGTCATACTCTCTTGTGCTGGACTCCACATAGGATCCTTTGTCATTAAAACTTAACTTTGGTATTCCCAATATTCTATCTTCTCTATTAACTTTAACATCCATAACTTTATTGATTTTCCATATTTCAATCAATAATCCAATGAAACATGAAATTCTCACCATAACATTTGTTTCATTATCTAACACATACAATAGAACAACAGTGGATTGAAATACATTGAAAAATACAGATCTTACAGAGAGTCCCTCAAGGGATTTCCTGTTATTCCAAAACTGTATATCATTTTTAAAGGCTAATAGCTCAAAAATTGAATGCAGCACAGAAACAGAGATTGTCAGTGCCAGTAAATAAGGAGAAGTGTCAAGTAGTAGTTCCTTTACTGTATCCTGCTCTTCATCTTTCTCCTCAGCACCCAAAGCAGAAAACATGCTTAATTTATCTCTCATAGACTGAACTGTATACAATTGCCATTTAAAAAGACTTAATGGTTGATAAGTCAAATGCAATTGAAGTTTAGTAGTTGTTTTGTTAATTGGAACATAATCCCTCATCATATTCCAGTAATCATTGAGAAAAACTGCAGGCTTATATTCTTTTCCATCAGGCAAGAAAAATATGAATTCATCTAGCGGTGGTGGGACACTGCCCTGGAGCCAAGCCGTCTGGTCTGTGACTAAGTTTAATGTTAAGTTGGGATGCCAGTGTGACACTATTTCCTCTTTCATTGTTTCTGCTTTTATTACTTCCTCTTCTGATTTTTCAGTCTGACCAGTTAATAAGTTATGAGTTTTTTGGTAATGTAACTTCTTATATTTATTCAACATTTTTTTACCATATGCAACATATGGTCCTGCATAAGTATTATTATCTTTGGAATTCGGTGATTTCCCTGCGGGTACAATGTATACATGAAGGTAGGTGGACCCATTGCTTTTTAGGGCTTTTGAGGCTTCAATAACTGTTGAAAATGTATAAGTGCCATCACCATTGGGACCTCCATTCCAATCTCCATAAATGAGGCCAGTTTGTTTCCAAATTAATTGTGCATCATCAATATTCTGTAAATTCTCAAGATCTGATAAATATGAATACATGTCTAATATTGTGCCATTTTTAAACATATTTATAGCAGGTGTGCGAGGTGTGCCAGCTGGGTAAGTTACATCAGTTTTTGGCGCTGAAGGCTGACGAAACATTGATGTTATAAAGTAAACAACCAAAGCACGAATAATTAATGATTTTGTAATTGCAAAGAATGATTCCATCTTAGTGGGTTGTAATCTGCGACGTTGCTCATCAATTTGAGCATTTATCTGAAAAACATCACAAAATTAATAAAACAAGGAATCACAAAAACTTCTAATACCAAAATAATTATGCTCATCAAAAACTATTATCATATAAGGCAGACATTTTAGTTTATGCCAACAATGTTGGCGATTTCAAATAATTTATCCTTAGGTAAGAAATACACAAAAAAGTAAAAATACCCCACCTTCAAGCAGTTTAAATATGGGAATAAATGTTACTCCTTAAATAGAATCCAGTCGTTTTTAATAAATATTTTTTGATATACACTTGGTGTTTTGAAAACGTCAGAAGTCTACAAGATACGTAAGAATGTATAAAGTATACACTTAAAGTTGTGCTAACCGAGTAGTGATACATTAATATGTTTGTGTTAAATTAAGATATTAATAAAATACTTACATCAACATTTTCATTTGCAACAATATCTCCAGTTTCATTATTTTCACTGGGAACTAAATTATCCGATGGTTCACTCTGCGGGTTTTCATCACTGATGTTTGCCATTTTGTTATTATACCAAACCTCAAATCTTCAGTAAGCCTTTGATAAGAAACAGCCTTACAGCCTTGGTTAACCTTCCTCAACGTTTCCTATTTTAAGATTGCAATAAGATGTCCAAAGCTAACATTAGAATACAATTACGTTAGCAATAATTCGGACATAGCCTTACACATATTCCGATTACATTACTGATAAGCAATACACTAAAAAGATATAGCTGCAACTTAACTAACGAACACTGTCTTGACGACACTTCAATGAACAGATCGATGAGAAAGGGCAGCAGATTTTGACAATTAGATTGGTTATCGAATGAACTTGCCTGAGTAAAACATGACATGCGAATAAATTGTATTGTTGCCAGCGGCAATAATTCATTTCAAATTAATTCGATATGTTAAACATTGTAAACATAGAACGAAAATCATTTATTTCGTACATTTACTAATACAACAGATTCAATAAACAGGGAAGACCAAATGCTCTTAGTAGAACGAAATAATTACAAAAGACTGATATTATCAGCAATCCCATTTATGACACCATATTCAAGATCGGTCCTAGATTTATAGCTCACGTGTGCTCGTGTACTACTCTCTTCATTAAAACATAATAGTTGTTCTAGTACATCTGGTCAAAACACTTCCTACCTCCCTTCACTCTTTCTTCCTCCTTCTCTCACTGCATGTGTGTTGGGTGTCGAGCACACTACACACACTAAATTCGCAGAATTATGTTATTATCATTGAAAATATTGAGAAGAGTAATATGTTCAATGGTTTCTGAAATATTCCATTTCGAAAAAGGCAATTTTTACTACTGATTCATTAATGTTAGTATCTAACGCAATATACTAATCATATATGTGGTTATCATAATATATGTACCTACCATATTTACACGGTAACGGTAACGGTAGAAGAAACTAGAGTGCTATATTTGTTTCAGAAAATCTTCAGTTGATGAAGGCCTTTTTTATAAGAACGTAATAGTTTCAATGATAAGGCTAAAGCTTTATTATAACTAACATCTTACCTATGTCTACAATCTATACATATAGCAAAACTACCTGATCGACGTTTGTACATTGGAAGTTATAGTGAAAACCTATAATTAGTGGTCCTTATCGTCTTTAATCATTGTTTAAATTCTATTATTAACATAATTTAGAAGTTCGTTTATCTGTGCGTTTTTGAACGACAATCTCAGAAACGGCTCAACCGAAACTGATGCTGTATTGTGATTGTGATCAACTTAACTCAATAGGGAGATATTTGCATTGATTACATCCGTTTATATATTAAAAATATGTCAATTTAAGCAATATCTTATAACGTTTATTGGAAAAAAATGCTGTTCATATGATATGATTATGTTGAAACTTTAGTAAAACTATTTTGATGTTTTTATAAAATGATGACTTGCATATAAAATTGTTCGTTTCGGAGATATTATAAACAAATCAAATTAAATTGATATTACATATATGTGTACATGGACGACCATACTAAATAGGGTTTAGCATACGTTGCACAATCTTAGTTCAGGCGCGAATGAAACCGCAACTAGTTGCATCTAAAAGGAAACAGCTATGTTAAAAATTGTTACTGTATATAGGTACTAGCCATAAAAAACTAAGTATTCGTAGTTTTATACGAATTATATGATCCTAAGATTGCCTATACCTTCTATATAAAATGCATATTGTCATACAATTGTGTATCTCAATCATAGCAAAATTTAATAACGAATGTTAATAATAATGTCTTCATATTGAAACTTGAACAAAATTTATTTGGTTATGCATTACTTGCGTTAATGGCGTTGCGACATTCATTCTATAAATAGAAAATAAAACTTAACTCTTAAAAAGACTATTTAGAACCTTCGTTTTGGTAGTAGCAATGCAAACGCAGCTTTACTGGACTAATATTAACTTCATCATCAAGTACTGATTAACCTATCTCTCATGACTCAATGTTCACAGTCGGTAGCAAGCAATAAAAATATGATTGCTTTTGATTACATACCACCACACACTGCTGAATGTTTGTAGACTTAAACACGAAGAAAAATCCTAGCGACTGACGATCTTTGTGCAACTAGTACAGTGTAATATAATAAGTAATGAATTAATGTAAACTATAGCAAGAATAATAACCACCTTCACACATTCTAAAGTCAAAACACTTTCGATTATTTATATCAGTTTATTTCAAACACAAAATTGAAAGACTTTATTGTTAATCGTACCCATGTGCATTCGGAAATCTTGAGTTTATTAGATTCCCAAACCATCCATAAAGTTAGTTCTGACAACATTAAACAAAACATAATAAACATTACTAACAGCATTTCACATCTTAAAAGTTTCCCTAGAATCTACTCATAATACTTAGATTCCATTGCGTACATGTTGAACATCCGACATTGGATTCCATCACAGAGATTTCATTACCATTACCTATCATTTAAGGATAATCAAATTAGAAATATACTAATTCTGGTATCTATTCATTTTCTAGCAATGTAGTTTTATGCATGATTTCCTGTCTAAAATTAAAAAAGGCCATACACTACGTGTTGTGCTTGCCAAATATACCTTATCTGGAGTTTTTGTTTAACCTTTCGCTTTCATACATCATCTAACACAGATCCATGCGATCCTTTGTACAAACTGACATAACAAGGTATTTTTAAACATAGCACAATAAATGGACTTCTGGTGAATGATAACAGTCCACTGTGACTAAACACTGTTCTTATTATAACATTTAGATCATTTTCGCCATCGTGTAATATGGAAGTATAACCATTTTGCAATGTAAAAAATTGTGACGAGATATATTATTTTTCACGTACTGGAACCCAAACTAACGAATTAATAAATAATAGTAAGTAACAACTTATGAAATTTATTTAACTATTTAATTCATCATTTATTCAGGTGAACTGTTACCATTTATATTATGTCCTTTATCCACTACAATTTTGTTTAATCTTGCATCTCCTCCGGCAGATCATGTGGGTTTATGATACCTGGCACCGACAACTGTACCCTTCGTTTCTCCTCTTGTGCTTGCCGGAGTGCAAACAGCCGCTCTTCAAGATACAAATCACTATCATTTTCCCCAGTGTATTCCTGTAAAAAGAATTTACATATAAATTTTCTCTTAATACAACACATTCTTATACAAAATCTAGAACAAGATTGTACCCTACATGTAACATAAAACTCGTAACTGTTTAGCATAGGCATAACATGGGCGCTCTATCCTTTATTTAACAATTTATGTTACCGATTTGACGATATTAATGTTGACTTAATGTTGACAAGTAACATGTTTATTGTTCCGTCCCACACAGTTTTACAATAATTGGATATACAATGTAATACGATTTATTTCCTATACAAAAGTAAACACAACACAGAAAAATATGTAATGACTGATTAAATAAAATTCAAACTTTTTAAATTAGTCTTATTACGTTCACGAAAATGCTGCATAACAGTTTGCTGTAGGCTTTTATTTGTGATATTTTAGGGTTGATGGATCGTGGTGGTGGTTTGATTGGTGGTGGGTGTGGTTCTCGATACAATCTTAGGCAGCCCGATTAATCGTATACATTTATATATTTGTAGTATTCATAGACAATCGAATTTGGTACTTTTGTGTTTCACTATTCCCTATATCTTAGAGTTTGGTCCCACGCGCCAAATTGAAGAATTCCTTTGGGAAATGAGTTTATTTGGATGCATATAATATTATTATAACCATGTAACAAACATTCTTATCCGTGCTTTGCCGCTGGTGTATGCCTACTCTTAAGAATCACCCAGTTCAAATTATCTAAATTCATTATCACAACTATTTGTTAAGAATTATTTTCATTAATATTGTTTTAGTATTGGTTCAAACACCCGTTATAGAATCTCATACAAAGGATTTTTTTAGCTTTAACTTTTGACATCTGGGTAGAAAATAAAATTTTTGATCTATTATTGTTATAATATACTATATTTAATTATATAATTGATTTTGATTTAAACTTTATTTTGGAACCATATAACATTCCTTACTGTTAATTATTATCGGTTCTAAGCTTGCATTTTTATTACTTACTTGCATATATACATATGAATAACATATGTATAATCAGGCATAACTGATTCATAAATTAAATACAAACCCTTATTTGAACTAAGAAGTCCCTGAGGTGATCCTTGAAAGCAGGTATGTCTTGGTCCAAATTAAACAATCCCTGTACAGTAATCTTTATTTGATTATCTGTCAAATGTGGGAATGCTGTTTTCAAAAGATTCGCCACATACTCCTGCAAATTAAAAAGATTCCTTTATATATTATGAAAAGAAAAAGATATAAATAAAAGACCTATGAACAGGCACACAGCAACATACCTGTATATATAAAACATTGTCTGGTGTGGGTCCCAGTGGTACTGTAACACGGCCAGCTTCTACCAATGAAAATATGTATGCTAGAATAGTAGCATGCATGGTCAGTCCAGCACCGTGAGAAGTATCTGTCACCACACTGAACACATGCTCGAGGATATCACACAAGTAAGTTTGGTAGAAACTCTGTGCTGCCTGAGGATGCTGTTCAACATTTTGCAACAGTCGATATAATATTTGGAGTCCTGTGTCTGCCACATTTCTCATTGTATGTTTAAATGCCCAAATTATGGAATCCAGCACCAGCTTAAACTGTGCTGGTGGTATACTCAGGAATGCTTTAAAACAATGTGTATTAACAGCTTGTAATAATAAGAAAAATTCTGTCCTATGCTCTGGGTATTCTTCAAAATCTTTATTAATCATTTCCAAAGTGCATTCAAATACTGCATCGAAAATTTTAGGCACCTCTGTGGTTATATGTCCACCCAATTTGTATACAATCGCAGCCATACACGATAAAACTTCAGGTTCTCTAGCATCTGGTACAGTTGTCCTTTGATAGTCCAAAAGAACTGCATCCAAAAGAGGCGGAATGAAATTCTCCAAAACCATACTATTGTCCGTGGAACGAGAAACCCAACTAGCAATCAGTTTCAAGGTCTCCTTCTTTATGATTCTCATATTCTTAATAAGCGGCTGCTTAGTCACTACTACTCCATTTAATGCAATCGCTTGACTGATGTTTTCAGACATGACCTTGTAAACATTGAGCATATCCAAGTATATTCGACCTAGCTGGACAACATAGGGGTGCCCTAATGCTCGGCAGGCACGCACATTAGTCTTGAGAATGCTCACTAGTTGTTTAACAGCTTCTGGATCTTTTAGAATGTCAACATTATGAGATGCTTGCGAAATAATGTCATCCCACACTTGATTAGGGAGTAACATGTATTTCTCAATTAGTTGCTCTTGAGCTACTTGATCAACTTGTGCACTAATCATGTAACCCACGGCTTCATAGAAGGTATGCACTTGTAAAGTTTGTAAATCACAAATAATGGTACTGATTGTACTCAAAATTTCTTCAATGAATGGACAAGCTTCGCCTACTTGTGTAGTAACAAAGTGACGACGGCATTTCAGTGCAATTTTAATAAAGGTATCGCAAGCCATATCTTGAACACCATCATGAGTTTCATGCATGAATTCAAACAGTTTATTGACAACGGTTTTTAAGAACTTCCAGTGAGCGCGCAAGAATCGTGGATATTGACCCACCACATACATAATATTACTAGCAATGATAGCTTTATTGTCTTTGCCTTTTTTTTGTTCACACAGACCCAACAGTTCTTTTATGACAACAACCAAGAAGCGCTTTTCATCTTCCTCCAGCATAGCTCCTGATGTCGATCCTATAGCCCAACAAAGTGTATTTAGATTCTTCCAGGACCACTCTACACCATTAACCTGATTTTGCAACTTCTCTGTCATAATTCTCTCAGTATCGTGATAATCTAGATGAGTCAAATATACTAATGTTTCTCTCATATTTTTATACAAATTAATTGTATCAGTATCTTTCATAAATTCACGCACAACTTCACCATTTTCATTTTCCACAACGAGGACTTCCTCTGGCTTGACCATCCTGGAGATCATGATATAGCGAACACTGCTCAGCACATCAGCATATAGAGCTTTTCGGCCCACATTTTTGCCCAAACTGTACAAAGCAGCAGAATTAGAACATGGTGCGATTTTATATAAATCAGCTGCCAATGCATTCCAAAACTCTAAGCATATCTTAAAGATTTCTACTTCTTCGACCTCTGATATTAGTACAAGATATCGCAGAGCATTCATTAAAGTGTTGTTAAGGCCCCTTCTCTCAATAAGTTGTCCATGTTCTTTCAGATAAGTACACAAGAATAATGCCAAGTTTTGTATAAATACCTGTTCCTGGTCTCTTCCAGCTGCATAGGCTTCACGGATATTAGTAGTAAGAGGCAGCATGGCTTCCAATTGCTCCATAGTTTGCACGAGCAATGCAACAAACTGGTCCTCGTAGTTGCTTACGGTCACCCCGGCTATTTCAGTAAGGCAACTTAATGTCACATTGCGAAACATGGGTACATTGAGGAACTTAAAAATCAATGTACTGATTAATTTCATTTCAAATATGTAACCTAGTGGAATCCAATTTAAAAATCTTAAAAGAGTGTGCAGAGTTGCATCAACAAGTGGTGCATTTTGTGAATTCTCAAGGACAAATTGACACAATTGAAAGATTTGACTGAACTCTGAACACATTGTGTCCTTCAAGTGTTTAGCTTTAGTTTGTGTCAACTGGCCTGTGCTGAATACGAACACCTCTTCGCTTAGTAACTTCAGAATCACCATGTTATTCTGGCATAGACTTTCATTAGTCTTCGAAGCCCCTACAATGTCACTTATGAATGATTCCCAGTTGTGTGGCCATTCTCTTTTCAAAACCTGAATTAAAATCATGTTCAGTTTCTTTAAATACACTTTATTACTCTCCATAGTAGCAGGATCTGAAGAGTTCTTAATAATAAGGCCCACTATGTACTTCTTTATACCCTCACACTGATTTCGGGGCAATACTTTCCATCTCGTTTGAATCACTTGTTCCAAAATTTGTAGAGCATAATATTTAGTTTCTTGATTTTGTGAAAACTCTAATATAGTATCGACTCTAGTCCAAGCATCCGGATGTTCTTTCAAAGCTGTTAAAATATCCTGAGCGATGCGTTGTTGTTCTCCCACAGAGGAGTACAGACATCCGACTATATTATCAAGCAAATTGATGTCTAACTTTTGGTTGAAATCCAAAAGTTTAGAAGCTTGTTGTTCAAGAGTTGCCATTGTGATTTTGATATACTTAACACAAAACTTGGTTCCCTTATATAAAAATTAGACATATATAGTCTTGTTCACATTCATTCCTCACCACACGGACACACTGTAAACAATAAATGCAAAATTAGTTAAGACATGGGTATTAACCTCTATATCAAGGTAAACAAAACTTGATTATTATATGCATTTACTGAAAGTAGGGAGCAAATACAACTTAAAAATTATTGAAAGCATCACTCAGAAGGCCCTAATATTTCACATTCAGTGGAAAAGGTTTATTCGTTCAACACACCCCGTCCGATTACGAATGACGTTAGCGAGATATTGTACTGTTATGTTTAGATTATACAAACAACTAACTACTCAAATTATGGTACCATGATCTATTTCAACATAGTTACACTATGTATCTTACCTGCAAATATAAATTGCGGCGCAATCAGTCAAAATGCACTTCCATACACACTAGCCCGTTGTTTTCGTGAAGCTTGAAAAAGTTAATATACATGTCGTTATGTCTATGGCCAATAACTAGAAAGTACGATTTACAGCAACCCGTACACAAATTTGGCGTCAAAATAATGAAAAGAAGTTTAAAATAAATAATAAATGTATAAATGACAAAATCTTAAATTCAAAATTATTAAGAGAAATACTAAGATAATTGTTAAAAAGCTCTATAGCTGCTTATACATAGACAAGAAAAATCATGGTTTAACATTCTGATTCGGTGCATATTTTGACAGATGACTAAAGACGCTAGGGCTATGACAAAAATACTATAAATAACACAGTATTATTATAACCTGTGCACCATATCATTTTATATTATTCAACCCTATCAACTTGTATCAATGAGAAATTAAGGATTTTTATTTAGTTGTAATTGTGCCGTGGGTCAGCACAATTTTGGTTGCATCTAAATTTTACTAGAATAGTAACATTGTAACGAGACTACACTATTAGTTGTGAATAAAGTAAAAATGAAATGTAACATTATTTCCAGCAATTGTACTCTTTTGCTTTAAGCATTCGGAAGAAAAATTGTTTATTTAGGTAATGGATAGATGTCGCTACTCTACGGATTTATAACAATATTCCAAATTCCACAGCATAATTTGTGGATTTATTTGATACATGTATTACAACACTTTTGCTGTATCATATTACATTTTTATAGGCCTGACTTTCTGTCAAGTGTTAATTATTTCACATGATTAATTATTTTCTACTTTTGCCAAAAGAATGAAACGTGAGGTTGCTATTACATACTTTTTAAAAATATGGTATATTTTGTTGACGTTGACAGCAGTAGTTTTAATTATATGTGCGGTTGTCATTGTCAGTACTGAGAGTACATTTTTGTATTATATTATTAGGTCACTTAATAGTCATTACTGTCTGAAATATACAACTTAATTTGACTTGGTTATCAAAAGAAATAAAAGCACTAAACATATCAATCTTAAATCTGTACATAATATCAACAATAAATCCAGTACTATTCCATAATCTTAACACAACAGTTTTAGAGGGAGTAAATTTTAAAGGCTTTGGCAATTTAGTATAATATACTAACACCATTGGTGATATCATTAACAATAGCAGCGAGCGATTGGTACAGATGAATAATATACCAAACGAAAATCAAAACAAACGTTACAGAAAAAAGTATAAGTATATGAAAATTAAAATAAGAAGTCTCATAATAGTAAGTGATACACATGTTTGTATTTTTTATGAACATTCCATATTTAATTTTTCTGTAAGAAAAGAAAAAATAAAAAAGGGTCCTATAAGTTATATACGACAAAAGATTCCCATTGACAACCATAACATATTTTTTTTATCTTATTTATTTTCATAAAAATTATGTTTTCTTAAAGCAAATTAGTTTTCAATGTTAATGATATTGAAATAGCTGCCAGAAGAAGTGACCAAGTCATACAATATACATTATGTAAAATAAACATTTTCAGGAAAATGCTGCTCTTTGTGATGAAGTTGCTAAAATTCAAGAAAATATTTTAATAGTTAAAGATGAACGCAAATTTTTATTGAGGAAGCTTCTGGAATATGAAAATGACATTGATTCCTCACAAACATATTATCGAAATGATACGGTAGCTTTCAATGGACCAAAATCAAAACCAAAAAAGAGAAGAAGTTTAGAAGAGGGTGGAAAAGTTAATCCTATACCATAATTATTTTAATAAACCATAGGTCTTGTAATAAATTTATTATTTTCATTTGATTTTAACTAAGACACCGCCTACAACCCATCAATGTCTGCTTGTTCATTCTTAAACAGAAGTGCTTTCTATTTTTAATCATGAGCATTCCATCAGTTGATAAAAAATTACTCATAGTACTATGTTTGAGAATTTTATACACCATTTCATGAATCTAAACATAATGCAAAAGAAGTGTTTTAATCAAACCTTTTCTAAAATAACCGGACATTATTATAAAAATAACTACGTTATGAAAAACCGACTTCGAAACTAAAAAGTAAAAAATAATAAAGATTTAATATTAA
>DWQT01000578.1:0-21376 GCA_018244895.1 Myscelus amystis hages | reverse complement strand
ATTTTTCTTATTTTTCACACTAAAGATTACATAAATACAGAATATTTACTCCACAATCTTTCGGAAGTCTAGAAATAACGTTATTATTTTATTTTACCAAAATGATCCACGCGAGGGAAGCGGCAAGCGAAAACCTAGTTTCTATATAAAGTTGTTTTATTTTTATCTCGTTTGTTACAGAAATTGACAATTCCGAACCCCTAGAAGCGTCAAGAATAAAAAGGGAAGGTGTTCCTGAAAACAGAGGTCAGTATTAACGAGTATATAAGCCTGAAAATATTCTGTAAATTAGTACGCTATGCCTGAGTATCTTTTTCTAATTGATTTTAATTCTTTTTCAATCCTATCGTTTCTTCATTTCTAATTCGACATCTTTAAATATTCAGCAATATTCGACCTACCTTGAATGTTTTATATCTAATTTTTAACTTTCTCAAGACTTTTAACATCTTTTCTCTTGAATAATTTATTAGTTAAATTCAAGTCAGCGTAAGTTGATGTTTCTCTGATCATTTCATTTAATATTTGAATTTGCGTACATTTTTTTTTACATAGAAAAATAATGTCTTAGTGTTATTGGAATAGAAATCATCAACTTAGCTGATTAAAAGTGTACAAATAGTGCTAACTAGCCTGAAAAATTTATTGATTCTTTATCATAAATATTATTATGTATTATATTGCATTGTTAATTGTATGTTTTTCTTTCTCTTTCAAATCTAATCCCGGGTTCGTGGTCAACATCCAAACTCAACCGGATATTGTAAAATATAACGCACCTCCACGTATCCTATCCACGACTTTATGTGACTCTGACGGACAATGACACAGACCTGACAGTTCTACTCATTAACGACCAGAAACGAAACGATTACAATACGAAGATTGGACGGTACCACAGCGTCAAACCACTCATCGGTCTGTTGACGTCCACTGCACGAACATTCATCCAAGACGGAGTGACAACAGAATTTGCCACGCAAATTTTAGGGACTACTTTGGACAATGGACGAATCTATGCACAGCTCCTCACCAAGTCTTCCCTTGTACTTTATAATAAACCATCAAATGTAGACGATGCCGTCATTGTCAAGCCAACTCGGGCACATTCAGCTTTTGATGGTCAATGGAATGTGAAACAAGATTTAGGTGTGATCGACCCAGACAAATTTGTTCTTAAGAACACTGATTATATTGCACCAAGTAGCAAAATGGATATTGTTTATGCAAGTAAACCTGCTCAAGAAGGTTTCAAAGTTTGGAATTATCCTAGCTCACCAGACACTCAAATTGATAATCAAATTCTCGAAGAGCCTGTCGGGCGTAGGATACAAGCATATAATGAGATTCCAAAATTTGAGGCCTATAACTATTTAGATGGTCCAGCTATAGAAGCTGATAGAAAGTTTGTTGTTCAACCTTCTGTTTTAGATATTAATAATGTTAATAATTTACATCGTCAAAGTAAAGCTTACGTAGAAATTCCTGAAACTATAAAGGCAGCAACGTCCGACTTAGTTGATAAATTTGATGACTCTAGTATTGTTAAGGTAAAGCCTAGTTACGATCTACCCACGTTTACTATTAAGAACGAGTTTTCACCAATATTTTACTATATTGATAACGTTGAATCACATCGTTCTCCACAGCAACTGTCACAACAAACAAAGCTCCCTAAAAAGTTGTTTGGGCAAAAAAGTGAGCCGAGACCTAAGAAAACATTCACGTATGCTGGTTTTGCAGATTTTACAACAGTCGTTGGTGACACAGTTATTATTTTTACACCTAACACTGAAACTAGTCGTCTTCAAAATCCAGATGAAGTTAACGTTTTCCCATCTGCTAAACCCGTAGACAAATTTGCTACCAAAGTAACTTTTCTCTCTGCTGATATACCAGTAGCTACATCTACTTATAAATCTCATGAGGATAGTTCAAAATTGCCTGTTTTTGAAAAAGAAGACGATGTTACAGTCAAATCTTCAGAAAGTCAAGAAGAAACTTCGAAAAAAACCGTAGACACTGTTGTTGATAGAGTTCCTGATACGATAAGTGTACAGTATAACAATGGGTTTGATTTTAATCTTGACGTTATTCAGCCATCTGAGCCAGCATTCACAACAACTGAGAGTACTCGTACTACTGAAGACTTGGAAGTCTTGCCTATTAAAGAGTATAATTCGGAAGCAACCGAGCCACTTACAACAATAATGCCGTCTGCTACAGTTATTGAGACATCTTCAGAATCTGCTGTTACAGAGAGTAATGCGGGTGAAATTTTCACGAATTCTGAAGAAGAGACTGAAAATACGGCTGCAGAAGTAACAGAAAAGATGGAAGAAGAAGAAGAGGAAGAAGAAGAAGAAGGTGTAGATGAGCAAGAAGGAGAAACACCGCAAGGAGATGAACCACAAATATTAACGACCACTGAGAGTGGCCACAGCGAGGAATCTCTAGAAGACATTGAAACTACTACGGAGGGGAAATTTGAAAAGAATGAAGAAATTATATGCACCGACGGCCTCGAAACGCACTCAATCATGACCACTGAATATAAAACGTTAACGTACTTAACTACCTATTTCATTCCTTTGGAAAGTACTGAAACGTCTACTTCTATAAAATCTGACGTGGTAGTGGAAAGTAATGTTGGTTATTTCACGGATTTCGCTTGCAAAACGAATCTAGATATTGCGCCGACAACTGTTGTATCGGTCGTAACTAAAGAGACTGAGCGCGAAAGCTTAGAATTACCCAGTAAATCAGTGGAAACAGACAGTAATTCTCCACAGGTTGAGACAGTTACTGATAGTATAATTGAGACTACTCCGTCGCCCGCAAATAGAGCAGCAGAAATTTCACCACCCACACAAGAAAGTGTCACAACTAATACAGAATCTGATGCAAAAGATATAATAGAAAAGGAACCTCCTACAACAGCTACTACAGAAGGAGCTTTAACAAGTCGTAGTCATGTAGAAGTAACAGTTAGTACTGAACATACACCAACAGAAACACTTAATTCAGAGGAAGCACAAGATGATGATGATAAGACTCATGAAAATGAAATCGATCTTATTTACAAGACTCTTTATACTACTTACACATACTTTACCACTTTCTTTGGAGACCAAACATCTAGCGTAGCTAGCCACAAATCAATTGTTACGAATATTATTACATCAACTGTGGATTTGTCAAAACTTCACCCATCCTTACTGGGAGCGTTTGACGAAGACGAAATCGCCCCTACAAGTGTTGGAATAGGCAGACCTACAGAATCTTTTGCCATTAACAGTATTATTGATCTAGTAAAGAATAAAGACGTTATTGAATCGGTTGAAATAAACGATAATTATAGTTCACAAACTCCAACGCCAACTTTAGGTGATGACATTATTGCAAGTATTAACCCCGATGCTGTTAAAACCTATTTTACTACGTACACGTTCTTTACTACTATATATGTTGGTTCGGATGCTAACGTATGTAGTCGAAGCGAAGTTTACACGAACTATGTAGGCCCTGACGAACTTATTCCAACAAAGACTAATCCTTTAGTTGTCGAGAATACAAGGGCTCAGTTTGATTTTAGAAATTGTAAGCAAGTTAAGCGGGAATCAAAGGAAAAACCTGAGGAAGACTCCTCCGTTGAGAGAACAGTATCAGTGGAAGAAAATGAAAATAAAAAAGATATTCCTAATCCATCCCCAATTGAAGTAGATATGTTGTTTAGTGTAGAGTCGAATCCTTTGATTTCTGAAAATTACGTGACTGATGTCAAATCGTCTTCATCAAAAGGGGAAACTAAATATATAGATAATAATAACGTATTAGATGATCAAATTAGTTCTGAAAGTAATATCGATGAAATATTACCATCTCCTACACTTTTGTTGCAAACCAGTTACACTACTTTTACCTATTTTACTACAATGTATATAGGCAAAGATTCGAGCAAAGTTAAAAGTAGGTTAGAGACTATAACCAACGTTGTAACAGAAACAATTACCCCGAAATCTGAACCCGAAGAGGAAAATAATTTGCCTATTACATATTACACTACGTTTACCTATTGGACCACTTTATATAAAGACAAGTCTACGACTATAACCAGCCGCGAAGAAATAGTTTCAAACGTTGTTACCCCATCAGTGCAAGCAATCCCAACAATAAGTCCCATTGATACCACGCCTATAGACATCGAAAGCATATTGCCTCCAAAGGAACTTGAAGTTCAACTTAAACCTTCCTTAATTGACGATAACTTAGAGCAAGATGACGGAAAAGCAACCTTTTATACGACATATACGTACTTTACAACATTTTATGCAGGTAACACTTCACAAATTAGAAGTAGCTTAGAAACTGTTACTAATATTGTGGACAACACAAAAGTAGTTGAAGACAATCAGTTAGGTCGAAAAGTGCCCCTTGGAGCAGTTGATAAAAATCTAATACATGACAATGGCGAGAAACCCCGTATTGAACCATCGATTGTAAAGGAAGCGATAACACCTACAAAAGTTCCAGATATTTCTGCTGTTGGTTCAACAGTTCTACTAGGAACATATATTGATAACTTATTTGCTGAAGTAAAACCTGAGGAAGGTAGTTCACCTTCACCAGATATTGATAAAAAAATTATATTCTCTCAAGTTGCTGTCATATCGGGAGATTCAACAGTAGTAACTAATGATAATAAAACATTAAATAACGAGGGTTCTTCAACC
The DNA here is from genome assembly GCA_018244895.1 of Myscelus amystis hages. Classification (NCBI taxonomy): domain Eukaryota; kingdom Metazoa; phylum Arthropoda; class Insecta; order Lepidoptera; family Hesperiidae; genus Myscelus; species Myscelus amystis. The sequence goes on along the minus strand of DWQT01000578.1, from coordinate 16,643 downwards.
ACTACAACATCAACTACTACAACTACAGAAGGCTCTATTTTAAGTCCTACTCCAGAAGTAATAGAAAGTTCTGTAGCAGAACCCGAAACTTCTACGGAGTCTAGGTTTGAATCAGATGAAGAGGATGAAACAAATCCGAGAAAGAGAGGTCGTCTTACATTTACAACTAAAAAATCTGCTTTCACCCCAGTTATTATACCGTTTGCGTCGAGAAACAGACCAACATTCAGTCCGAAGCGTGTACCTTTATTAAGTAGTGCAACAACAATAACACGTCCAGATTTTACACCTACCATAACAGCTACTCCAACACTAAAGTCAGTCAGACCTTCTGGTGGTTTTGGAGGGAATAGGAAGCAACCTTCATCTCCTGGACAGGCCAGTGCCGGACGCAGATTCGTTGGTCGGGGTAGCTCATCAGTTGTACCATCTGGAAATATTCCGTCGGCGTCAAGGCCTGGTGGCGGTTTTGTAAGAGGAAGTATACAACCTACGTCGAGAAGAAGTGGATTTAGATCAAGCTCCATACGTAGCAATAGTTTAGATTATGCCAGTAGATCGGCAATTCCAAGGATCAGACCTACTGCTTCGTCTAGATTAAGAGGCGGAAGACAGACTTCTTCTGTTTTATATCCACCTGCTGAACAAAATGAATTTGAAACATCAGCTACCCTACAAGATGAAACCGCTACAGAACCTTTGGAAGATGCAACAGAAGCTCCCGCAAAATCCACAAATAACCCATTATTCCGATTTAGGAGGCCACCAGTAGCTAGACAGCCAGGTACTGCTATAACACCCAGATCCACAACACCTTCTGCTAGAAGAGTCGTACCAGCGCGTGGCAAAATAACAACAACAACTCGAAGAACTACAACACGTACTACTCCTAATCCGTTGTTGTCTTTAAGAAGACAAAGACCTAATGCGTTGTTCCCTAGAAGAAATCTATTCAGGCAACCTGAACCTGAACCTGAACAAGAACTGAATGAAAATGACCCAAAAGACGAAAACGAGGAATTGCTAGAGGAAGAAGAAGACTTTAGTGAGGATAATGATTATGACTCCTCGGACAGAAGAGAGCAGCAAGTTCCTACACCAGCTACGCCACCTCCGAAAAGAAACATAGTACAAATCCGACCGTTTGCATTCAAACGACGAACCAAGCGTCAAGTAGATTACGGTAATAGGAAATTTACTAATTTCCGAAGGCCTGGAACAAAATCATCAGCTAGTACACGTCGTCCAGATCCAGAACCCGAAACACAACCTCCAGCGCCTGCTCCAAAGCCAAGACCTAGTGGACGCTTTAATTCTCGTACAAATGTTCGAACAACTACTGAGGCGGCCCCTAAATCATCGGGAAGACAGCCTTTTATTGTACGCGGTGCAAGCAGTACTAAAACTACGACAACTTCTGCTCCATCTTACAGACGTAATAAACCAAGACCTTCATCAAGAACCACAACTATTTCGTCAAGACCAAAAGCACCCCGCCTTGTAAATAAAGCTCCACAATCTGACAGAGCTAGATCCACTTCATCTCGAACAACTGGCAGATCACGAACCAGGACTACTACGAGTAGAGCATCTAGCAGACAAAGGAGTTCGTTCGAAAATTTGAGTGGCGAAAGATATAATAACTTCAACAATATCTTAAATGACGGCAAGATTACTATCACTCACCAATTACCAATCGAAGTTACAATTCCCGTTGTAAATGGTAAGATTACTGAGTACAAAAATGTATTAACTGCCAAACCTAGTATCGAAACTCTATTGTTAAATCAGGTATCAACGTCAATTGGTCCTATTGGAAATCAACAATTGGTTCTTGTTTCCGAATCGACAGAATTAGGTGAAAATGGAGTAACAAAGGTGACCAAGTTTCTCTTACATGACACTGCAACAACTACAGTTATATTTACTCCGACTACGATAAGAGGTCGTAAAACTTCTTACTCCCATATTCTTCCAAGTACCGTCTATAATGTTGAGCCAGTGGTTCAAACCGTTGCACCGGAAGTGAACGCAAATGTACCACTGGCCAACTTGTTGCTGTCGCAACTTCTGCTGGGAAATCAGCAACCTGCAATAAATCCTCTTCTAGCATTACAAGGACAGGGATTACTGCAGCAACAGCCAGTAGTACAAACACCTGTAACTGAGTACAAAACCAGGACCACGTCATATGTCACCACAGTCACGGATGCTAGGGAAACGGTTTTACCTATAACATTTAAAGGTAAAGCGATACTGACGACTATAGTCGATCCGACAACCAATGTGATAACAGCCACTGAATATATCACAGATACAGTTGTTACGACGCCCACTGTTTTGGCGCCACAGCCACAATTTAATTCATTGCTTCTTCCGTTACTTCTCCAGCAACAGCAGCAACAGCAGCAGGCTTTAGCTTTACAAACAGCTAATCCACTGCTGGGACTTGCTCAATCGGATCTTAATCTTTTACCAAACAATTTAGTGCCAAATAATAATTTAAACAACGATATTTACAGTAACAGTCCCAAACCTAATATATTATCAGATCTGAATAGTAACGAAGACTTCGCTGATGATATTGTCGATAGCGAGGAAGACTTACCGCCCCCACCGCCACCACCTACGCGTGGTAGAAACAGACCAAAACCGGCTAGGCCCTCACCACCTAAACACACCAGCGTAGTCACAATATACGTATCAGGTAGACATCCCGGCGAATTTAGCACAGTCTTGTCTACCGTTATAACAGACGACACGCAAAGTGTGAGGAAACGAGAAGCAATTTATTACGAGGACGTCAAAATACTGCCGTCGATACTACCGTCGATTGACGAACTTATCAGTTCCCAAGCGGATAACATTCTAGAAAATTCGATAACATTCGACGCAAAAGACTCGGCGAGATCCCAAGGCGACACACAAGCTGAGACTCAAAGTCTAGAAAGTATAGTGGGTAGTTTAAGGGAACATATAAGATATGACGCATCACCAACGTACATTGTAAGATTGGAAAGGCCGTCATCCATCAAAAGTAACGAACTAAGCTCAGTACACGATGTCTCATGAAACCCGAACAACTCTTTAGGTGTGTAAAGTAAAGTAATGGATTAGTTATTTATTTACATTGTATCATAGTAAGTTAAATACGAATAGTGCCTTATAGTTTTAGCGACTCTAGCAATAAGAATAAAATACTCTTTTGTACTCAAATCGATATGTTTATGAATTAATAAAAGATCGCCAAAAATGTGTTTCTTATGTTACCAGACTTGAATTGTATAATAATTGGAATTGTATTTCATAGATATGTAATTATTATATAATTGTCAATTCACTGCCTAAGAATAACATGTGAAATTATATTTTACGATTTTAATTGTAGTTCTTGTGTAATACTCGTATTTCTCTTGCTTACAACTGTAAATTGCGGACTACGACTTAAATTGTTAAATAATAAAATGTAATAATTATTTTATAGTTTTTTTATTTATTGATATATTACTGTGCGTTTTGCGTGTTCTGCTGTGCGGGATACTATTTAATAGGTTATAAGGTATAACTTATCTCACTCAGAGTTAGATGAAAAATACGCAACAGAAAATTTTATGTTCTACCACAAACTGCATAACAATTTCAAATCACTGCCCTTCACAAATCCTTAGTAATGAATTACATCAAAGAAGATAGCATGAACATCTCTGACAGAGCATGTTGTTTCTTATTATCATGATAATCAGTCAAATCGTGTCAAAGTTATATTCAAGTCGATAAATATTACAATTTCATAGATATGCAAATAAGTTAAGCGTCGCAGACTTTTCTTGCGTACGTTATACGTATTACGTATATGCAATATTTCTTCAATGTAATACTCGTAACAAATATCAAATAAACTGACTATAACTGTGCAACTTACAAAACACAATCCAAGTGACACTGACATTACTGACCGAAAATGATGACTGCGCACGATGATTTGACGATTGACTTGGAAGCATCAAGTGTCCCAAGCTCCACACGGATGGCTCCATCCCCACTTCCCGCGACTTCCAACTGCCTTTATAGGTGAGTTTGATATTCTTACTTGTAGCAATGAATAATTGAAGACAGATGATTTTGATTCTAATTTCAATAATATGATAAGTTTAATTTTTAGTAAGGATATGAAAAATGCGTGCTTTTACCGCTATGAATCGCATCTTGTTGATTATCTTTAGTAAATAAACAATAAAATAAAAAGTGGATGTTACATGTTAAGAAAATATGTGTGAAGATATTTCGTATAGTTCAACACAAAAGAGACTGGCTTTCCGGTTTAGTGGTTGAAAAACCGTAATGGCAAAACCAGTGATTCTTGAATCGATTCCCATCTACGACAAACCTGTATTATTTATTCTGTGTAAAAGGTTTATAGAATTATGTAGTGCATATACTGTATACACGTATGTATATCATTCCGGTTACCATAATACAGTCATTTGCCTAATTTAAAATCAGATAGTCGCGCGTGGAAGTGTCCTAATTATTATTTATACGATTTAAGAATACTTTCGGAATATATTAAAATCGTTACAGAAAATGAATCATAATCATCTGTGTTACGTGTTTGTTTATTAGTCCAGATAATCCTAATTACGTAGAAAATGTGCACATAATTAATTAGATGTACATAGTGTGTAGAAATCATACAGAAGCAGACAAAACAAGGCCTTAAATCTTATACATGGACTTAGGTTATAAACAGAAGTGAAGGCCTAAAACCCATTTATTTTTTCCCGGTAATCATAACTGATTTTTGAACTAAAAAATATTTGTTATTAAAAAGGCATTTGTTAGCTTCTGTAAATATAGTTATATACATATTATATAACAATTTAAAAATGTTTATAATTTTCCTAAGACAGTTGTTGAACATTCAGTGATATTACTATTTGAGCGTTACGTTGGTTTAAGTTTAATTTAAATTTAAATGTTAAGCAATTTTACACCTTTCATGTGTCTGTTCTCACCTGTCTTACGGTAATTATTCATATTATACTAACTTTTGCACATATTTTAGAAATTAGATGTAGTAATTGCTTTAGTATTCTAGTTTCTGATGACGTGATAATGGGGAAGGTAAGTAGTTTCCTCATTACTACTGTAATATTTTTTTACTTTTTTATAGATAATTAATTAGTACTTTTGATTAATAGTTCACTTTTTAACATTCTTATCTGATAGAGGTTATGTTAAGATTTACTCGTAGATTGGAATTTTATTTAGATTTTTATATACGGTTTTAAAGTTGTAATGACAAATCAATTGTATGTTAATATCAATGCACTTAATAGCGAATATTGACATGTCGTCAATACATTTCCAGCTTTTAATACAAATGCAATCGTATATGACAATACACCTTGGCGACCGGGCAGAGACGCAGACGATCGGGCTACTGTTGAGGAAGACGAGAGGAAACTCAAAAATCTCGCAACGAGAATCATGTCCAATGGTGTAGAGGTTTTAGTAAAGGACAAGAGCAATGACGGGAAACAAGAACAGGTATGTCAATAGGGAGTACGAAATATCGTCAATAATCATCATTAACTAATTCATGGACGTTTTCATTCTAACAAAGCTATAGCTACGTAAGTGTTTATCAATGTACATTGATTGCTTTCCGCCTGTATTTCATTTACTGCTTTTGTTTTCTCAGCGAAAGTTTAAATTAATGCACATAAGTTCACTGGAACCGTCTCACTTCCACGTGAGTTTACCGTCACCGCCTAAAAAGTCACTGCTATCGTCCGCTGTCGCGACTGTCGTGAACCATCAGCGGATGACCGCGATGTTACCGTTGCAACAACTAATGAGACACAATTACATAATCAAGACATGCATGACCACATTCACATATCTGACAACGGTTGTCCAGAATAAACGGAGCGCTATATCGACATTCGAAACGATAGTGTCCGTTGTTACCACGGAATCGTTGACGAACCTTTACGCTACAGACGTCATAGCAGATTTGAAACCGACGAAAGTAAGATCTTGTTGTTTCTCGGAACCCCGATACAACCACACCATCCTGGGTTCCAAAGGTTGGATTCTTCGAAATTGGTAAAAGTTACCCCCAAACACTACCACATCTGTACACCTATTACAGTCTACCTACTCTAATACAATTTTCCTTAACTGTCTTCTCCGATAAATGTACGTATATGTACAAAAGTTTAATTTTTTGAAATGTTGGAACCTTTTATTTTTTAGGTACTAATGTTGTTTGCCAAACATTAATCACAGTTACTCTATTAATTCTGTAGTCGCTTCGAAATATAACACTAGACACCTAAAATAGTAATATGAATTCAGGTGATTGATAATGTAACGTTTTGGTAAAGTTTACCAAAAAATAATAGTATTCTACATTGACTAATAGGAGACAATGTGAGAACGTATTCTAAAAATCGTTCTGAACATATTTTCGTAACCTGTTAATTAAAATACAATTATTATATTATTGGTGACGTCACACTTTGTTTGTTTATGTTTATTACTAATTAGTAACAACGACTAAGTAAGTGAAAGTAATAATCTTTTACATTCATTTGTACTAAATGCGATTGTTTTTCAGACAAAATTTATGGAAGTTAAAACAATTCAGCCGTCAGCACATAGCAACGTATTTGCAAGTAGTGTACCGAAGATTGATAAAAGAGTCGATAATCACGAGGACGACCCTTTTGATATGATACAACCTTCCGAAGTAAGTCATATGCCCTGTACAACAACCTCCTGTTCTTGTAGCCACACCAAAACTGAAGGTTTAAATGCCCAATATCCTAATACAAAAGATCAGTCAATTGGTGCGGGTGACAAATACAGTAATAAAATGACAAAGTATGGTACCTCTAAGATAGACATTAAACCAACCACCAAGGAATCATACAACATGAAAACTCAGTATCACCCTTACGATTACGAAAATATTTCTCACGTGGCTCCAACGGACAAAGTAGTTGAAAAATATACCGAAGTTGTTAATGATTACTCTGATGAAAAAGACAGTAATTCATTAGAAGACAGCGAATTGCTGACGAACGAACAGGCTCCGTCACCTCCAAAAAATAATAAAATAGTAAATAACAAGGTTCCAGACGGAAACAAACCTGACAAAGTACAAAAGCCTAATAAGAATAAGTTAGTAGTGGCGGAATTATTAAAACTCGGATCTTTAGGCATTAAAGGGCTATCACAATTGGCACCGGTACTGGAAAAAATGACCGGTGGCTTTATCAAGAGGCATGATACGGAACAAACATCAAGTACAACACCAAAACCGGCCAAGAAGTTGACACCATATAACATGAATAAGAGAATTGATAGTGACATCGAATCGAAGCATAATAATTTTCCTATTTATATACCAGTCGATGAATTAGATACGTCCGAATCACAAATTGCTTTTACAAATGCTACTTTACATCAAAACATTGCTTGGGCCGCAGAATATAAGCAACCCAAGGCTCATAATGCTTTACCGAAAATTGTTCATGAAAGCCCCCTTGTAAATGGTGGCATACCGATTAGTCCTGGAGAGATTATAAGAGCTAATTCCGATGTGATTGTTGGAAAACCTGCAGTTGGGGGACCACTCACGTTAGCAGCAAGTGGTATCAAATTGCACAACCCAGTAAATCCTCCACCAATAGATAGTTTAATGGCAAATGATGAACAGTACATTGTTAAAGAGAATCCACCTCGTAATAGTCAAGGCTTTCTAGATATCAAAGTAGATGATTCATTTGATTTAAGACCTCCGGACTTACCTAAAATGAAACCAAAGCCAATGAGAAATTTACCTAGGCCAGGTGTTTATTATGAACATCAGAATTCTCCTGGAATTAATAAAACTCCTACTCATACACCTACAATAATCCATTCCACAAATGATAATTTAATGAAAACTGAAAAGATTAAGAATGTTAATATAGGAAACCATGGCAGGCCATTATTTTTGGATTATATACCTTCTCTGGCTAAGCCTTCAAGCAATTTACCAACTGAACATCATGCTGATTTCCGACCACCAAAAGAAGCAGGTAACCTAGAAATAGACGATAATAGTCCAAGTTCATCTGAAATCATTGACACAAGGCTACGAACAGACGGAGAATATGTATTGTCTACTAATCTCGAGTCAGTGAATAAACCATTTTTAGTTGAAATACAACCTTCAAGAGTTGCAAATGTATTGATTCCCCATGGAAGCTCTACAGCTCTCGTATTTGCTGGATCATCCGAACCACATAAAACTGGAGATTATGTTGATGATCCATTACCTTATCCGGAACCAGGATATTTTGGAAGTTTTAGCATAGATGCACCCCAAATGACTAATGTTCATAATGTAGCACCAAATAATAAAAACAGCATTGTAGTCCAACCCAGCAATCTACCCTCAATAGATAGCCATAACAACGCACCACTTTATAAAGAAACACCCATAAGAAACGACTTGAAAATAAAGTGGAATAGCAATAAAAGACTCACAGATTTCAATAAAGTACTTCCTCCAATTAGTAGTCAGGAAACTCACGTGCAAGTAGGACCACAGATAGCTTCGTATAACCCTGATATTTATAAAGGTGACTTTGATAAATACAATAACAGCCCCAGTAAATTAAATTCAGCTGTTAAATCAAAAGATGTTAAAGAAATTATTGACAAAGAATATGAAAATTATTTGGCAGTACCACCACCCCCACCACCAAAAATGCACTTCCATCAAGAAAACCATTACGATAATAATAAGCCATACAGCCAACGACCGATAATTCATACAAAACCGGTTCAGGATATGAAAATATTCTTAAATGTTCAGCATCCAATACCAAATACCGCCAATAAGGAACAGATGCCACCGAAAATTACATCAGAAATTTATTTTGCATCTCAAATGCCAAACAGTCAGCCAACACCTACCTACACGGTTCAGGTGCCACATTCACCGTCCCATTTTACGGTTCCTAAAACGAAGCCCATCCAAACACAGACTTACAGACCATCCGAAAATCATAATCAATATCAAAATACATTCTCAGTGGTGTCATCTCCCAGTTTTGGAAATAAAACCATAAATAACTTTATAGAAAAGGATAATACTTACAGTGTTACATTAAATACAGCTACAAATGTGGCGAGTAATGGTGATACGGTTCAGGTGATTGGTTCGAGTGTAGCAGTACCTGTAGGCACTGGCACGCAAAATGGACAAGTTAACGCCGACATTCCTATAGGAACTAATTTCGCTATTAAGGTTGAAGATAATCCTGAAAAGTATGAGAGTTTTAATATAGTGGGGACTAGAAGTCCATCTATTATATATGATGATAAAGGACGTGTCCCAATTAAAATCGAAAACAACGAATGGAACAAGACAGTAAGTATGAGGAACGTATCAAAACAAAAAATTAACAATATTAATGTAAATAAAGGATACACAGGAAATAAGGGACAAACATTTATCGTTACATCCGAAACACCTATACCGCCATCTTTGAACAGCCATGCGAATTTCCCAATGATAAACGATCATACGACTGATAAGAACCAAATAAGTATCAAACCAGTAACCGAATATATAAATGATATAAAGTTAATAGATCAAAGAAGGCCAGCGAAACTTATTCCGAACATTCCAACTAATTCTCATGGATGGTATTCGAGCGTGCTAAATGAAAATAGCTTAAAGAACATAAACAACATGAAGGTAGAAGCAACAACCAGAAGAATAATACCGTTAAACTATGATTATAATAAAGAAAATATTCCACAATTTGGTGAAAAAATCAGTAATGCCGGTATACCTCCTGCCAATTTTTGGGAAAAAACAGCTTTACCAGTAATTAATAACTTTAATATCGGAAAACCATTTTCTAAGATCCGTGAAGGAGATAAAATTATTTCAAGTACCACGTCTATACGGCCTAATTACATTAATTTCGATGTAGAACAACCGGCTTACGATATACCGATAAGAGACAACAGTGACGAAACAACAACAGCTAAACCATTTAATTCCAATAACGTTAGTTTGAAACCAGTTTATGAAAATTCTGAAGAGATCTATGATGGCAGCGAAGAAATTGTGAGCGACGGTGAAATTGATGGTGAAATTAGTTCAGAATCAATGAAAATTCCTATTCTAAGTACATCGACTAAAACAGAAAAACTACATTCAGTCAATAAGAAACCCGTGCAGCACAAAGAAGTATTAACTGTGCCACATACTCCGGTTGGTGATAAGAATAAAAATCTTATGGTCACATTGAATACTTCTACACAAACTTATAATTTTAATTCGGGTACACAGACTGAAAAGCCTTTCAAATCTCATAATAAAACCATTTTCCAATCTAATTCTATTAAACCTGTATATGAAGATAATTCTTATACGAAACCTAGGCCTTTTGCAATCAATACTTTGCCTTTAGACCACCAACTACAACAACCTCATTGGCAGATAAATCAGATGATGGAAAACTCGACAAATGCATCATATGAAGAAAGTATTGATTTAAATATGGGCGAAGAAATTAATCCTTTAATAAACTCAAAACCACCGAATAAATCAAAGGTGCCTGCGCGTATATCCGATTTGGAAAATAGATTTCAGAAACCTTCAAAGAATATCATCCCAGTTTATAGCAACAATACACGCGTTGCTAACGAATCTAACATTATAACATCTACGGTTCACATTAAGGATAAGAAGCCGCTGATACTTGAGCTTCCTGAAAAATCTACTCTTCCAACATTTACCATTAGCGGAAACATAGAAGGAAACCGGTCATCAAGTGAAATAATTGATTTATCACCGCCACCACCGACTCTAGATTATAATTTCAAACCGAATGATGAAATGATTATGGGCATGAGTCCTCCCCCACCGCGTACTCCTTCAATTGTACGATTACCTCCAAGAACTCAACAGACACCAAGACCTGTTCTACCGGTTCGCACTCCGCCTCCTTATAGAACTTTGCCACCAAGGACTCTCCCCCCAAGAATGACTACACAGCGTCCTGTAAGAAAACCTGTCAAAAAGGATGAAGTTTCAACGTACAGACCAACATATGACATAGTAAATAAAATTAAACGTCCAAGCTTTAATCGTGACCAGCCATCGTCACAATTATTACCACCTCCCATGGATATTCCGTCGAAGACAATAATTCCGATCAATGACATTCCTACACCAATCACAACTCCAGATTCTAATATCATATTCCCGACTCCTATTTCATCGGGATGGCTTACGTCGTCAGGTTTCGACTTTTCATCGAGTTTCAACTTTGTGCCTACGTCCGTTTACTCGGAAGCTACTCCCGCACCATCTAATATTCCAGATACATCAGAATTTGTCTATCCTGAATCTTCCTTAGACAACACATATAGTAACACGAATGTGTCGTTGTATGAAAATGTCGATAATGTAACTACAAAGAAACCTTTAGAACAGGACCAGCCCAAGTTGAATGAACAAATTGTAAAACCAAGTAAAGATAAACAAAATGTAGATGGAATTGAAATTGATTCAGCGCAGGATGAATCAAGCAATGAGGAAAAAGTAACTACCGATAGAGTGAAAGTTATTCCACTAAATAATAAGAGTAGAACCCGTAAACCATATCCAAGTAGAAATGAAGAAAGAAAACCAAGCACAATCAAATTCAAATTACCTACTAAACCTACTGCCACAATTAAACCTACTAGAACCCTATCTTATTCTGAGGTACCTTCAAGAATAGCATCTATAAAAAAAATTATTAGGCCAATACCGACAAGGACGCCAATTATACACCCGACGCATGTCATTGAGAGTTCAGAAGCACCTATTGATGAAGAATTTATTAAACCGACAGAAGTTTTGAAAGAAAGTGATATCCCAACGATTTTGCAACCTGAATTATCATCTGTAGTAGAGAAAACTGTAACATCAACTTTGACTATTAACCTAGTAAAAACTAGTCCAGCCGTGCAACCAATTCATCATTCTGGAAATGAGGTTAAGATTTCGGATGACATCCAACCGACCAAAACAGAATTTAAAACTACTGTAGTTACACATACTAAGACGCTTTCTGAACCACCAAAAACAGTTCTAAGTATCGGTTATGTCAATTTAACGCACACACTGACTGTGACGCACACAGAGATTAGCTTACTCAGTCAATCAGAAGGAGCTAACACCCAAACATTAGTTTTAACGAATACTCAAACATCAACGGTGGTTGATGTTGTGACGGAGATATACACTCAAGTACAGCCCACAACAATTATTGAAACTGTAACAAAACATATACCAGTGCCTCAAGTCGAGCCAACTCCTGTTCAAGAGGTAACAAAGAAAACGACCGTTCCTCTCGATGATATTTCTATGTCATCAGAAGAAAACGATAACTTTATAATCAAGGATACAGATACAACTGAGAATATACAAAAAATTGAAACTGATAATGAGACTGACAATGATTCTTTCTTTGTTGTTATGAATAAATCACAAAATGGTGGCAAATCTCCTCCAATAAGTACAGATATTGAAACGGGAGAATATGACGGCGTAACGAGGAACGAACAAGTTAATAGCAATGGAGTGTCACAAGTACTTTACGGTGAAATTTTATTAGCTGGAACACCTTATTTGGAAACTACAAATGTTGTGAGTCCGACAGGTAAGCAAACTTCAATAATTTTATAGAATTTGTATTAATTGGCTTTCAGCCTAACCCGTTAGGGACCTGGCGTGATGGTAACGTATGTATTAAAGAACACATAACATAAACATTTTTATTTAAGGTGTAGGTTTCGGAAAGGAATGTCAACCGGATTGTAAAGCGTCAAGGAACGAACGTTGTCAGAGAATTGACGGCATTATGAAGTGCGTTTGCCGACCAGGGTTTGCGAGAATGTTCCCTGATAGACCTTGCAAACGTAAGCCTTTAATTTACTAACTAATATATATATATTTAATAGCGTAGTAACATATATCCTTAAAAACTCGTTTTGCAGCTACATACACATATTCAGTGAAACTGGCACTAGGATCTCAAGGTAACCAGCGTCTTCATTTCCATGAAAGTCTATCGGATAATTCAAGTAAGGATTATCATTCTTTATCTGTGGCAACTCATGAAGGTATCAATAGAATGATTATGCAGTCAGACCTCAGAGACGTTTATCATGGCGTCCACATAACTGGTTTTCAACCTGTCGAGATGAAGGCAGTCAATGGAGAATTGTATCAGGGCGTCTTGAATAATTTCTATGTGCAGGTTAGTATTTATTCAATGATCCCGTTATATAACACGGAGCCGTATTATTATTTCAGTTAACGATATTTACAAATCGATTATGTTTTGTAGCTTTCTGACAATGCCCATGAGAGCCGCCTGAAGGAAGTCATAGAGAAATATTTAAGAAACAATAACTTTAGTCTTGGAGGCACAGATGTTCACGCGGCTGGAGAATTCGTGGAAAAATTGGATGTTAGTGGTAAGTAATGATTTAACATTGATATATTTCTCCTCGAAATTCATAATTTAAAATTGTGAAATTTTGTTGTGGTCCAGACGTGTAAACTTTAATAGTACTTTTTAAAATATCTTGCTTTACAGATTTTGATGAATGTACTAGTGGTCAGTTCCATGATTGCTCAGAACACGCTCAATGTTTCAATCTTCGCGGTACCTACACTTGCAGTTGCTTCGAAGGATTTGCGGATCTGAGTGTCAATTCCTTGTACCCTGGCAGGATATGTTCTGGTATGATATTATTCTATTTTGAAGTTTCAGTAATTGAAATGTTGTTATGGTCATTTTTAAATTGTTTTTTTTTTGTCTATAATGCGAGTATAGGAACTTGAAAAAAAATGAAAATCATTTCGAATTTTTATAATATATAATTCTTGTGTTTTAATGAACTGTAAAATAATAAATTGATTATCAATAAAAAATAATTTAGTATTTTTTGCAAACTAACGTACGTTAGACCGCATATACAAAAGCGAAAGCTAAAAGAATGGAAAAAGAAACGATTAATTGTCAATACCAATTGTCAACATTCAAATTTTAACGTCGAATTTACTGAGCGCTTGAAAAATTAAAGCGAACCTAGAAGTTATCCTTGCATTTCATCTGAATTTCTGTCAAGCATTCTACCCGCTGCAATCGATATGGAAGATTGTGCGAAAAAAAATGTGAACCGGCGATTACGTTCATATTCAGTGACCTTTTCGCCACCACCCTAACTTAATAAATTAAATGTGAATATACCTGAGCAAGTTTCAAACACCGGATTATACGTCATATACCTATTCAATAATCCGATAATAAAATAATATTAGAGAAAAACAAGAAAGCAAAAGATTATTCCACCCAAACAGCAACAAATGTATCGTATGAGTTAGTATTCTCTTCCATCGTCCCTTAGTATTAGTTTTCAATTTTGTATGGATCTACTAATTGTGATGATCTGTTCGACCAGTTGCTCCAGGCTAATATTTTGTGTTTGTAAAACGTTATCGGTTAAAGTTTTTTTTATAAGTTCATGCAATCAATCGGCAGTCTAATGATCGCAGTATAGACAAATATACACCGGCTGTGTGTGAGGTGTGCTGAAATTAATAATACGACAATCTTTCCAGCTGAACCAGTTGGATGCGAGTACTGCAACTATCACGGCCTGTGCTACTCCAGGGACGACCACCGAGTCCTGTGTGAATGCTTCCAGTGGTACGCCGGAGCCACTTGTCATATCAACCTTAAGGGTATATATGCCATTATGACTTAACACATGATCAAGTCTCGTACATGAGCAAGATTTTCAATAACACATATTCTTTAGTCATTGTGGTAATTTTATACATTAATAGCTTAAAAACAAGACTTACATTATATTATAAATCAAGTTTCAAAACCATAGTAACTATCTGTTACATATGTACACATCATTTTATTGTATTCAATTACCTACCTTGTTTTTACAATAACATAGATGCTTACAATTACAATAGTAGAGGTGGTAGAACCCTCCATGGTTCGACTCAGGTGGCACCACTGCCACACTTATTTCTGCCTTATAACAGCAGTGTTAAGTACTGCTGTGTTCTGGTTTGATGGGTGTGGTAAGGGACACATACTTTTTCGAGGCATTCCAGCTCAGTCCTCAGGGGTAGCGGCGCATCTATGGTCGACCTGAGATAGGAATCTAATCTTATCCGGGGTCGATAACAAAAGTCCATGGGCGGCAGTAGCCACTTACCATCAGGTGGACTGCATGCTCGTCTACTTCCATATTATAAAAAAAAGTAGGGTTAATGTGGGTAGTAGTGTACAATTACAAATGGTAACCTTCTACACAGCTCGTTAGCTAAATCGTTTCTACAAAATCTGGACATTACACTGTCCCTGTGGTATTCATTTGTTTTATTGTTAAAGTATGTACCATGTTGTTATATTGTAGATTGTGGTATTGTAAGTAAATTAAACAAGATGATATCTCTACTCTTCTAGCGCTGCTCATATCGTTGGTAGTGCTGGGTCTGTTCCTGACCGTGGTGCTTGCCGTCTGTGCGGTGGTCGCCTGCTCCAAGAGACCTCGACCACCACCTCGGTCGATCGTCGCCTGTATACAGGGCATGCCCAGTTTACACCAGGTCTGTAGTTCATTAAACGATGATCAATTGTCTTGTGCAAGTTTTAGAAGTTATAATAACTTATCTTTGTTTTCCTTTTCTATGATTATATAAAAATGTTTTCATGTAGTTTCATTATCACATTTTGATTTATCAGCAATACTAAAAATATAAAGCTGAAGAGTTTGTTTCATTGTTTGAACATGCTAATTTCATGAAATATCGGTCCAATTTGAAAAATTATTAGGCTATATGAGATCACGCTAAGTTGAATAGGAGAGGAGCAGCACTAAAAAATATTGCGACAACGGCGACATCATTTATATAGCAAAGCAACGTTTGCCGGGTCAGCTAGTTAGAGAAGCTAACAGATAATAAGTGCACTTTATGAAACTATTTGTTATGCAGAAAGCAATAAAATATGTCAGTTTATATGGAATTTGTGAAATGTGAAAGTCACTCATATGTATTATGGTTGTAGTAAACAAATTCACGAATTATGCCAATAAGTATGGAAGTTAATATGTACCTTACATCTTGCAGGGTGGTGTGCCAAAACAGAGGAATGACCGTAGAGCATTAATCAATGAGAGAAATGAATCTGGGGACGCTTCCAGTGTTCAAAACGCTTCGCTCCCTTATATGCCCTCTAAGGTAAGTTTAATTTGCTACGGTCCAGTGAGTAAATTTATTTCTGTTTCACTAAGGGCGTAGATCAATGAGCATTGTTGTAGAATTATATCCTTAGTCATAATAATAAATGCATTAATTCATATCGAACATGTCTGTGAATATAATCGAGCATATTGCATGCAATGATGGAATTTAAAATATGGATTACAATTAGAACTTTTAATTTATATACGAGTACTTATAATAAATCTGTAGAGTGGTCAATTTTGTACATGAAATATATTTCCAAAATAACTATCAGGGGGTGATTAGGGATCGATAC
>DWQT01000577.1:0-21379 GCA_018244895.1 Myscelus amystis hages | reverse complement strand
GTACGGTGGCAGCGCGATGACGAACGGCGACGGCCTGCCGTACTTCCAGCGGCTGCGCGCCGGCTCTAAGCTGAACAACGAGGTCACCATACACTACGTCACCGACTCCAAGTATTACAAGGGACAGGTTGGTTGGATGCTTTCGTCTATTGTTTTATTTAACCGATTCGCTGCAGGTTGGCCCGACAGGCGTGTCATTTGGTACGCGCCTGTCGTGCCATCGGCAGCGAATCGGTTAAATAACCGGTGATTGATTGGTAGTTGACTGACAGTTGACTGGCAATTGACTGGTAGTTAACTGACAATTGACGGGTATGTTACTGGCAATTGATTGGTATTTGACTGACAATTGACGGGTGTATTACTGGCAATTGACGGGTGTATTACTGGCAATTGACTGGTGATCGACTGGCAATTGATTGGTATTTGACTGACAATAGACGGGTATGTTACTGGCAATTGACTGATGATTGAGTGTCAATTGATTGGTTTCCTAGTGTGCCGGTCATAGTCCCCTGATCGTTGAACAGAAACAGAATGGACTGGACATTTGTAAGAGCTCTATAGCATAGCTATGTTTATCAACTGTCAGGTTACTAAAGACTGGTAACCAATTGCCTAGTTTGGAATCGCATAGCAACGTATGAAAATGTCCTTATTATTATAAATCTAATGTCAGTCGCTAACTTCTAGACGGCTATCAAACCAGATTTGTCCAGGTGAGTGTTTGAACCGCGACCGTTCGTTCCAGGAGCAGCAGGTGCCCGAGCCCGGCCACCGGGAGGACTACTCGCGGGACTGGTACACGAGGGCGTGGCCCGACGGCCTGTACGGAGCGCCCGGCTCCCAACCGTTGCACAATACCGGTAAATTATTCACTTAAATCGGAAAATTTGCGTACCTAGCATCGGACGGGTGAATCAGAGGATATCTATGTGTAAAGGAGAAATGTTAATTTATCTTAATAAATGCACAGCCTTATATATAACTGATACTTTTTAGCTTTTGGCCAATAACAGATTTGAATTTTATCGATAGCCGTACCCAGTGCGCGTTGCTACGCTATAAACTAACGTAAATTAACTAATTGACTGGCCTCGTGGTCGAGCGGTTAGAGACCCGGACTGTGAAACCGGAGGTCGTGGGTTCGATTCCGACCCAGAACAAACATTTGTGTGATGAGCACATTTGTTTGTTCTGTGTCTGGTCGTAATAAAAATATCTATATAATTATTATATAATATGTATATATGTATGTTTATCAGCTGTCTGGTTACCATAACACAGGCATTAAATTGCCTACTTTCTAATCAGATAGCCGTGCGTGGAATTGTCCTAAGATATTAAGATATTACTAGGACGCGCGGCCACTTAGCTTAGTCCACGAGAGTAGCAAAGGGTGATTGATCTACCACCGCCGTACACCGGCCCCTTGCGTACTCGTTTGCTATATGACATTCAAAGACAATTCGTATTTACTGCGACTATCCTAATTGCAATACATTATTTGAAATTAAAATTGCTTTGAGACTACGGTTTGTGGAATTATTACTAGTTCTGTCAAACGGTACCTACATAATATCTTTTTAGGACAATAATTAGATATATATCACAATATCTATCTATTGTAAGCAGTTGAACCGTAAGCGGTTTAAACTTTATACATGACTGATATAATACGAAGATCATTGCTACTCGTATATTTATGAAAGCAGACATAAAAGCATATAAACCGTTTGTATTAGCCAAGGAGCGAGTAATATCAATTCGTCTCGAATCAAATCAATTTTGTGGAATATCGTCAACATCATTCATACGTGTACAACACTCAATGTCTCTGTGAGCTATATCTACGCACCTACATTTCAAAAGATTACAGTAATCCGTTACTCTTCAAGATTCACGTTTATTGTCGTTGTATTTTAAGCAGCCTTTATTATTTCGAGTAAAAATACTTACATTTTAACTGAATAAAAGTATTATCGCGATTCACAATGGATAAAGAATGCTGTAGGGGTTTCAAAAGAGCGTTGTTAACGGTGGGCAAATATAAGTTTAGTACCTGCTGTGCACCTGCGGCCGTGAGCGCCACGTCGACGGTGGGACGGTGACGGTCTGACGGTGAGTCACCGCTAGCTCGCCTCGTAAATCAAGTGTAAATTATTTTTCTATATTACCTCATTTTGTTCAACGACACGAATGCTACAAAGCGATGGCGCTGGGCAGATCGCGACTATGTGATTGAACATCAGAGCGATAGAAAGAAGAAGTAATTAGGATTGCACAAGATATTCACATTTAAGAAGTCGTTTCGTAGCATATTATAAATTATAAAAGGAAGCCTTTAGAGATTAATGGACGTAGAAATAGTTAAAGTAGTCATTGATTTAGAAAAGCGAATGAACGAGCCCTGCAACTAAAATATTAATTAACGCTCTCACGACGCTGGTAATGTCACGTCTCGTTAGTATTTCCAGTATTATAATTTGTTCAGCATTTGTTATTCTGTTTCATATCTCGTTAATGTGATGTTGTAAAAATATATACGTACTATTATGGGGCTTTCTATTTCACATTCTACTCTCAGACGAAGTTTAAATGTTATGTTTCAGGTAACAAAATGTCACATCTCGCTTGTTTGCTGGCTGTCGCGGGCGCGGCCACCGCGCAGCTGACGTTAGACGGTATCCGATGTGGCCAGCTGACCTGCGACCTCGAGGAATACTGCTCTCCGGAGACTAACCGCTGTGCCCCCTGCAGTATCGTATGCAACAAGACGCACCACAACTATGATTCTGGACTTTGTATTAAAGAATGTCAAGGTTAGTATCGGATTAATTATAAATGTGTTCAGATGATCACCAGTCCTTCAGCTGACCGGTAATATTTTGAATCACGAGAGACATTAGAAAGAAGGTAGGAGATGATCATAATCTACATTAACTTTGTGCTCATATGAAGATAGATTAAATAAGGTACTTAAAATAAAAATTTTCGGTACAGATGGTTAAATAAACATGTAAAGAGTTTATAGCATCTCTCTTATGTCTCTATATGATTTACAAATCGAGTGTATCTCTAATACGGAACGGAAGCATTTTATAACGATGGTAAATGATTCAGGGTATAGCCACATATCTTAATCATGATTTTACCATCCAAATATACAACTGTGATTCATATAATTCATCAACGACTAGGCGAGCAGGTAGGTTCTTATAAATACAATAGTCATCTGAAATGCCACGAGGAAATTTTATGAAATTTCTGTATTTATAGTGTCAAATGGGACTGGATTTTGCTTAAAATTTCGTATAAATTTAAACTGGCCTTGCCTTTTCAGGCATTATAATGAATTTTAATCTCATAGCCATATCCATTTTAATCAGAATTACTCAATCATTGAATCTATAGTGTTAATACACTAAATAAATATTATAAAATAAAACAGTTATAGATAAATAAATAAAACAAAACTGTTATAGATTCTTTACAAGTGAAAAAGCCTCTTATTCAAATCGTATTCAATTTGGGGTTGCCCGCCACACCTTCCAAACCGAAATGCAACAATCGAAGTGTTGATAGTTAGGTCGCATTATGAGAATCCAGGCTAGGGCCTTTGCGAATGAAAACACAACGAAATTCTTTCATTTATTTCCATAAATCAGTATAATATGATTTATTATAAATTTAAAATAACCTCCAAACGCAGTCAACTCCTATATATTGATTCAGTAAATATTGTTCCAATCAAAAAACCATTAATGTTGTATACTGTGCTTATTTACAATGGATATCTAAGGAATCAATTTTAAGACGTTGATGTTGAAATAGGCGCGCGAGTACGTACCACAGTAAATAGTTAGTCGGATGACTAACATTTATCTACATACAATAATAATGCAGACCTCCAATTCGTGTACAAGCAACAATCAACTTAATGACGTAAGAAATAAAGTTATTTGTTATTCCCCAATAATAACCTGAGCAACCAGTTTCGTGACCGCAAACCGCCTACAATGTGTTTTCTCCCTTCGGTGTATACGTTTGTCCTTTTCGTTCTTTGGCTTAAGAATGTGCAGGTTTCAGGTCAACTTACTATACCGAGACTGAACACAGTTTGATACTGATAATAAAATAAGCTTAAACTTTTAGGCATGTTGATTAGTCGATAATATTATGTATGTACATGTTAAAAATCATTGCTTATGCCTATCCACCTGGTTATTTATTTATCCAAATTAATGACAATATGCTTGAATTAGTATTAAAAATTGTTAGTTGAATTGGTAATAGACAATGTTCTTTGGTTATCGTCACTTAATACGTTGAATAGGTCTAAAGTAAACTTCTATCTTTTGTCCTATTTAATACTTATTGTTACTTTAGAACATTTATTCTTCCTGCATATTATTGCTTAATGAATTATAATTTGTTACAATACGAGTATATAGAATATTTTGTAGCGGTTTTTGTATTAAGTCGCAAATCAATTTTAAATATATAGGTATGTAGGATGTATATACTATTTATGCGTATGTGTAGTGTGCATCAAAATATTTACACTTCTAAAGTGCATGTGAGTCGTGTTTAAAACATTATGTTTTATATATCACGTAAAATTGAATTTATATTTTTCAAAACATTGTTGTGAAAGGGAACAACAGTGAATAAATAAATTTGCTGTCAATATCTCGAATACCTCCCTTTTTCTATTTCTAATTTTCCTCTATATCCTATTAACAATAATACTGGAATGCTCCACATTTGATTAATTTCAATAGGATTATCCTCTAGGATAATTAATGTCTTCATTACACTGTAATTAGACCCAAATTCTAATTAAGACATCCTAGGCAGGTAATAAAATGAGTTAAGAATAAATTGGTAATGCTCCTAGAATAAATTAGTGTCAGTCTTATGTAAGGCCGAGACGCTAAATTACTGAGTCTATCTCGTATTGGCTTAACACAATTTGTATGAGATCATCTTCCGTGATACTACTGGGCACGGTTCTCATCCATAACTGGGAGAGTCTTAAAAGCATATTTCAACAACCTGCGCCCTTCATTTAATTGGTATTCAAATTCGTGAACAAATTGTGAGATGGTTTTAGACACATTTATCCAAAGTTTACATACGGTTAACCGTTCAATTTTTTAAAACACGATCAGTGTGTTCTAAGAAAATGTTAAAAGTTACACTGTAATTGTCTGCTGTACGGAAAAGCTTACACATACATTCGTTACGCAAGAGAAATGTGGCACGCTTAAGACCTATTTAAGCAGCTTAGGTGCTGTGTGATTGTGCTTTTTGTTTGGGAAATTCCATTGTGCACCAGCGGCGGTACTCATTGAAATGATGTCAAACAATTACTTATTTAATGTTCGCCCTTTTTATTTCATTTTTTTGTTCTACGCAATATTCAACAGGTGGTTTGACTGAGTTCCAAAGACTTTATTTTAGTTGATGTTGAACGTTACGTTTCACTTAGTGTTCTAAATTGTGTTTCAGTAATTTATTAATTATCAAATATCATAAATAATGGGAACAGGAATAAGTATTTAATCAAAAACATTCCCTATTTACAAAAACTAATTACACATAATTTTTAGGATTAGCTTAAATCCCTTAATAAACGTTATACGTCGAATATACGCACGGTCAGAAGAACAGTAGCTTATAAACGGTCAGAAAAGTACATATTCGTACATATAGGCACCATTTATTGTTAGCGACGATTAAGCAACACAATACGTGAAAGTTCTCGAACCCACACTCAACTGTAACAAACTAAACGTCCGGTTACCTTAGGCACAATAAGCGTGCCAATTGTCACCTTTGTTGTTACTATATATTTATATATTAAGTAAACAATGTAACTGAATTATTAGGATGACAGCAACTGTTTATAATGTAGCTTTTTATTAATTTTTCCTTCTGAACCTTTAATTAATAAGCTGCGGGACAAGACTCTTCTTACACAATGAGAAAGATTAATACCACAGTCTATTACTATGTTAGTACGTTGGCTAAGTGCGAATTTGCAGAATTCACACACGTCAGAGAACATTACGCTGAACTCGTAGGGGCGCAAGCTCCCTAGCTATGTTTTTGGGACCATCACAGTGAATACTATTTAATTTTACGAACGCATGTAACTTCAGCTACCATTACTTCCTTTTTTGTGAAGTTTTGTTAGCGAACTAAAATATATTTGACTTGGTAATTCACAATCTAGATAATTATAGCTGCGAGCGAGGCGTAAAGGCTTATCTTAAATATTTACTTTCAAGTGGCTTATGACCCGCCTCTTTGCATATACGAGTATCTAGTGAAAAAAGGAAATGAATTCCAAAATTTTTAATCGGATAAATAATTAGAAAAGATCTCTAAGTGAACAACTGTTCTTAGGTACTTACTTTTGTTTATTTACGAGTACGTGCCGCGAAATGCTTCCAATGGCATACGTATTTACTTTAGTGCAAGGCCGCGAGGCAAACATTTAGGTATCAGTTATAAAAATACTAACATGCTCGTATATAACTATCACGAAATGGATAGAGGTGCATCGTTTTACAGCAAGATTATTCGCAATTGCGTAGTAATCCTGTAATAAAATTATCATTATTTTAGACAAAATTCTTGTTGGGGTAAGTAAGTATACAATTCTATTTAAGCAATTTATATTACAAATGTATTTAAAACTCAAACGATGTCTAAATTGCATGTCAATCAAGCTAATACTATCTACGAACTTATTATGTTATAGCGTTCGCGTGAGGTAATAATAATAAGAAACCTCATTAAAACAAACCTTGGAAATTAACGTATATATAATTATATATCTAAAACTCTTTGTATGCATGTATGTTTGAAAGTAAGTAAATGTTCCATGCGATTGAACTACGCTAGAGACTATGTTACATTTAAGTTATTAAAACTCGGGTTTAATTTACGCGCTTGGAATCCGGTGGTAACGGCCGGTATGGGAATACATAGGTCCCAACGTTATAGGTGTGTATAGTACGAATACGCGTGAAACAATGATAAAAACACGTCGCGATGGTAAACTATTTTATCTCCATACTCTTCGCTGTTTTCCCTGACTATTAGCATTTAAAATGTTGAATCTGTCGTACGAGTAGATAACACAATTGCAGATTAACAAGGGTATTTTGCGAATCGCCTTTTTAAAATAGACAATATATGACTACCCGTATGAGCGGCTTAATCATTTACATCGTGTTCATGAAAATAGTTTAGACCACAATCAACTTGATATCAGGACTAAACTGTTTACCTGTCGGATTGTGTATATGCACTGAATGGTTTTTTTTTCCAAGTTAAAAACATGATAGTAATTCTTCATAGCTAGTATGAAGTTAAGAATTGGCTGGCTGGACAATTCGTCCACAATCACCGGGTCATTGGTAAAGGGTGCAACAATGCTCGCTCGATATGGTCTGCTGCCTCCAACAGGTACCAGACGCAAACACGCGTGACTGTTTCACACTAGTACGTTGTCTGACACACATACACACACGTGAACTACCCATGCTCATATAGGTACCGTAAATGTGCGCGTGCCTTCTCGATTATACATCGTTCTACTTGTTTTAACGTTGTGTGCGTCAATCTCTTATGTGTGATGGCGGTAACAATAAGGAGATTGCGTCTGTGCACACATTGTTATGTGTGCGCGTAACAGTAAAGTGTGTGTGTAATGGTTACAGGTGGATCCCTGTTTATAAACTTTGCTGTAATTTCCACATACTATTGCATACGACGTGGAAGTAATGTTTAATTTTGTACGAGTCTGAAAATATGTCTTGAATGCAATGATAATATGATACATGCCTACGTCAAGACTTTTATGAGTTTATAAATTTGGTGAATTATAATTGTATCATGGTAATTGTGTTGTTTTTTGTTTTGAGTCTTTTGTTAGTTTCTTTTACTTTTTCTTTCCTTTATATAATTTACTTATGCAGACGCTAGTACTTATTTTATATACTTCCACAAAACCTGATAAGTTTTTGTATTTATAACGGCCGATGTTAAGGATTAGTTGTCATTACCTAGTTCAAATTAACATTTAGAAACAAAAGCATGTTCCGAAGGTTTGTTTTTAATTTCATTTGAAAGTGAAATAAAGCAAGAAATCCAATGCAGGATAATGTAGCTAAGTATGAGTTTTAAAATCGTTAAGTTTGAATTCATTTGTTTTTACCAGTGTAATCAACAGTTACACGTGAACAAACTCTACAATGAATTGTCAGAAAGATCATCATTACTAAACTTATCATAATTACTAAACTTATCATAATTACTAAACTTATCATAATTACTAAACTTGTAATTATTTCAATGAGAGCTAAAAAGGAAATCCTTGAAGCGAATGTGATTTTAATAGCACAGGGAAAAGTAGCGGGCGCTTTCCGTTATTTGAGCGCTTGCTGACAAGCTAAATCAAATTATTGATACCGTCCATAACAAAAACTCGATCGTGCGTTAGCTATTGCTGTGACGTCGCAGTACAAATTGGTCTGGAACACAGATTTATTTCTGACAATATACGTTTAAGAGTGTTTTCGGTAATAAATTTAGAATTTGGCCTGTACCAGTTTTGTTAGTGTGGTAAATTTACCTTTATGCCGGGTGTTACATGATTTAATGTTAATATGTTCGTCTTGAATATCTATGTGTATAAGCAAGTATGGTAATTCAGAAGAGAAATGTATAGTGTATTTTATTTAGCTTTTATTTAACGTTTACTTCGTTTGTTCCAGGCTATCTATTTGATTTAAGATATGTACGGAAAAGTGAAGAAGGGGCGCATCCGGTCGATTTAAGTGGTAAGTAAGGAAGGTTTTTTTTCTATACTAGTCGGGAACAGATAGAAAGATAAGAAACGTTCCTTTCAGTAAAATACGTAAACTTTTATGAATCTATGTCTCTGTGGATTTCTGTATTAAAAAGAGAGATTAAAGATTTTTATGTTGTTTTAAAATGTAACCTGTATTTGCTTTCGTTGAATATAAAGCGTTCATCTTACCCAATAAACATGGTTAATGATACAAATTAACAACACGAATTAAATGACTACTAATTGCCATATGTTTATTCTCTATTGAATATATACGAGTAGGTACGTATTGAATCCGTAGTTTTGAATAATATAGTAAATATCGCGAGTTTTTTATTATTCCTTTTAAATTGTATGGTATCTATTCAGTGCGTTGTTAGTGCATTTTGCTGTATTAAATTATATTTTATTTTATATAATGTGAATTTTATTAGACTAGGTAATGTTATATAAAAATATTAGCTTTTGCCCGCGGTTTCGCGCGCGTTAAATTCGGTGTAAAACAATTCCCCTTTACCTATACTGTGAAAATTTCGTGTCTTTGGAATATCTAAATTCATATAATATGTACTACATTTACAAAAGACATTCTGAAATGCAATGCGTTCGAATAAGCGGACAAAAGCTAGTTATACATGTAAACCTTCCTCTTGAATCACTGTATCTATTAAAAAAGAACCGCATTAAAATCCGTTGCGTAGATAGTTTTAAAGATGTACGCATACATGGGACAGGAAGCGAAAGCGACTTTGTTTTATACTACGAGTATATAAAGATAAAGAAGATGTACTCGTATTAAACCTAATGGCGAAACACCGTTTCAAAGAATGTACGAGGAATTTCCTATTGAAGTGCTTGCTACTTGAAGTTGCATAGCCTAGGGTTGCATATTAACATTGACTACGCAAAAGGTTGGTTTTTTGCAGTGAATAAATATTTCCACTAGGTACATCGAAAATTTCTTTGTAACTGGATTGGAATAAAACATTACAAAGTTAAAAGTATCGTACATCTGATGAGTCGACCTATTCTCAGTTTAATATTATGTCAGTTCATTTAGTTCCATAGAAGTACATGTATATATTATATACAATTATTACTTAATGGCTACTCTTGTTAACCCAAGCTGTACTGACCTGTGTAAACCGTTTCGTTTCTTTTAGAACAAAACACGTGTCTGCAGGGACAGTATTTAACTACTTTTATCAAGTCTACACACTGGTGTAGTGTTTTAAATTGCAGTAGCGTGGCGCTCGTGGCGGTAGCGTGCAATGCTCATGTGAAAAAAATCATTATTGTTATAGCACGCAAAAACCATAAAGCAGATAGCTACGTGTGCGCCCGCATAAAAATTCTTGCGCCATGCAGATTAAACCTTTCAAAAAGTTTTGCTCATTGTTTACCTGTAGCTGTTTATTATGAAATTTTCGTTTATATACCCCAGTAAGACCCGTTTATTTTTCACTGCTTAGCGAATGTAAGACATTCATTTATAACCACATTGGCTTAGCGCGGATTACTGGAGATGTGGGTTAGTGGTTTAAATGTCTGTCGAACGTCTATAAAACAGCCTAAAGCACTACCAATTACTCAGGTTAAACTAGTATTGCCTCATACGTTCGGTTTCGAATTAGTTTCAGGTGTTCTAAAGCATCTCCGGCTTATGAGCCTTCAACTAAACTCATATAACTTTGCGGGTGCAATTGCGAAATGTTTATTGCTGAACGAGTTTTTATTCTAGTAAAAGTTTTATATTTATTTTGTTAATTTATAATGCTCACTGTCTATTCTGAAATGAAGCGAATTGTGTGTAAGCTTGTTGATAGCGAAATACGAAAATATGTCTTAACTATAGGGAAATTATTCTGTTAACTTTGATTCAATAAAATTATAACTATGACATAAACATCTTTATTGTTTCTTGACATGATAAGTCAATTAGAAGTATAAAATCTATAAAATATGAACTAAATCAAATTATGGCCTCGTATGGTATGGGCTTCGTCATATTATTGTCTCAATTGTTCTCTATTTTTCGCTAATTCAACAAAATAGTCCGCTGTTATGTTTTGTATATCATCAGGTCAGTGACCGTTGAGTCTTTCTCTAGTTATTGAACTGTAAATATTCAGCTAGTTTTCACTATTAAGATGGTAATTTGAAGTATTTCCCTATACAAGATGGTCATTTGTGTTGCTTATATTTTTACTTTGCAAAGCTATGTGAATTAAACATTACAGTTTTGTGAAAAATTTCAATAGTTCTGTTCATACCAGATATTGCCAAACGAGCTACAATGCTTATGAAGATTATTAATGAACTCTGAAGCAAAGATAATTTTGGAGGTGTGATTGTTCTAAAGTTGTGGAAATACGATCTATTCGAGGTTGGTTGCGGATGCCGATTGCCGTCATTGGCTACTTGTGACTGCTGTCTGCTCGTTTGCCGTTCACTTTGCATCAAAATATCCTAATAGCGTACATTGTTACACTAATAATGACATGGGGCTCTTTAAGAAAGGCGTGAAAAGACTTCCCCTTCAATGCCGGCAACGCATTGGTGACTTGTCTAGTGTTACACATAGGCATAAGGAACGGTGACCACTTACCATCAGTAGGTCTGTCTGCCAGTTTGCTATAATATAATATTATCCGTGCACAGCAGCTTTTTTATTTGAATTCTTTATATAGATTCAATATTCAGTAGTCTAGATTCTTCGTTTTATTTAGTATTTAAAATTAGCTTAACGCAATATATTCGTATATTGTTATTGAATTGGCTTTAGCGATTTTTGAATGTCTTTGAGATTTTGGATTACCAAATGAAATTAGAATCGTTAAAATGTTTCAACATGTTTATTATTTTTATTCCAAAGCGTGTGCCATATGCTGTGTGTGCTTTTAATTCAAAAACAAACATCGACAAATTATAACGATACCAATATAGGCCTCGGTTACACGTTTTTCACCAGCGTAGGCAATGTCCTGTGATAGTAAAACCCGTACACTCCAATTGCGGTTAACCTTAATTCAAAGATCGTCTATTTAGTAACTTCAAAAGGCCCTCGAATAGTCAGAATTGTTTTAATCGTTTCCAAAGGTGTGCAGCGACAAGCGCAGACCGCTCTGATCGTGAGCGGCGTAGCTCTGGCCGTCTTGGTGCTAATACTGATAGTCTTGTGCCAAGGAAGGCTTTCATGGAGATACTTCAAACAAAAGTTCCAACCAACAAAGGTACGCATCCAGACACTTTTAATTAAACAGGATTTTCATGAGTATTTATTTCACTCCCAATGTAGGGCTTGACGTTATGGCAATGATCAGTCATTTACAGCCAGATATCCGGATAAAGCTATGTTTCGGTGTATTATTTTTTTTGTTATTTTCCTAAACAAATTAATTAATGCTTACATCTTAAATCTCACCCTGCAGTTATATTTTAAGTCATCTGACACTAAGAGATCCATTCATTAATGTAAGTCTACTAAGTATTAGTATTATTGTAATTTATTCTTTACATTTATTGAGCCTGACGGCCTACTGATAATTTAGAAACTATTCATATTTTACGCCAAGGACTATAATGTGATTTAGAACCACTTAAAAATGGAGGATGTAACAATAATGGGTCAGTTCCAAAAGAATAACTATAGTAGGATCTCTGCGTGAGGTTCGTCGGTGAAAGCACCACAGTTGCTTTTTCAGTCCTTAAATGCTCAAATTGGCGATATCCAGATAATTTAGACAATTTGCCATTGGATCCAGATGTGTGGAATACAAGGACAATTTAAAGGCAGTTCAATACTTTCATTGAAACATTTGTAATACCATTCATGAACTTTTATCTACTTTGGCTGTTCCATGTCCTGATAGTTGCTTAATTGTAAAAAAGAACATTGAATTAAAACTGAAACATATGTTATAATTAGTCGTAAGTTAGATAATATGTGTTGCTTTATTAACTATCAGCAATATTAGGTAGTCCTCTCCGGAAGGATTAACCTACATTAGATAGAGCTTTTCTTTGATTGCAGGTTGGTTGTGCCTGCCCATGGAGCGCAGCGGTCTCTTAAGCTCTGGTGAACTGCAGAATAATAGACGTTCGTACAAGAAAAAAATTAAATTGTATTTATTGCATATTACAGAATCGAGTGAAGCAGTATCCAATGGACTTGACACATCACAACCCTCATGCTGAAATGCCGAAGCCCAAACACGAGTTGAAGTTAGAGATAAGGAACCCGGAGCCACCGAAGCGGAACCAGCAACCGTTGAATGTCAAGGACTTGGAGACGAGGACGTCGCAAACTGATAGGAGTCAAGGTGCCACCACTCCTAAGACGATCAGTACCACCATTAGCAACAGACATCCCGCTGAGGACACCACCTTAGATTTATCTTACGACAACATGGGAATGAATATAACTCCTCCGGAGCAACCTGCCGCTAGTCACAAATTCTGAGGTCCAGCCGTTGCCTTCGGCGAGGCAACAGTGGCGTACTTTTGATAACGTTTATTCTATATTATAGTGTGTCAAATTACCTACCGCACAAATTGAAAGCCTTAATTTAAATAATTTCGTTCTAGGATTTGCAGTTTATACAAATATTTGTCTACTTTCATTAAAATATTGTAAAACTCAAATAAGTTAATCAACGTTATCTCAAGGAATGATCACCAGAATGTCCTATCGATCATTCTGGTGATAAAGAGTGTTGTAGCCTTGATCATTATCAGCCGAGTCTGAGATAAGTTGCTGCAGTTTCCACTCACTTTGTTTTGCGATATAAAGTGGATAATTATTTGGGTATTATTTATATTATACACTTGTCGAAAGTGCAATACGTTGAGATGACGGAACGTCTAGCAACCATTAGGAAATAAAAAAAAAATGCTACAAGGCCGCCTTCTGTATCCTAAGTTTCGGTTTAGTAATAGGGAAAGAAATAATAAACGACTAGTTTTTTGGCTGCGTTGAACGCATGATTCGAAACACCGTAAAATTTGACAACTATGAACTAAATTTCATAATATATATTATCGGTTGGCCCTTATTTATACGAACGATCTACTTAATTATCGAATGCGAGTACTCACGATGGCTTATAACTGGTTATATTCATTTATAATATTACGTATGTAAGCAAAATATTGAATATTTGTAATCTCAATCGATTTGAAACTCACATCATAATGTTAGTTAAGTTTTTTTATAATTCTAAGAACGTTAACACAATATGCGTTAAATTAGGCACAATTACTTAAATTAAATTACATTACATTACATTAAGTTGTGTAAGAGTGCGTTTATAGATATTTAGGTTGGAATTGTATTTTATATTAATATATTTATTTGCTGGCTATAGGAATGCTATGAAACCGTTAATATTTTCGATTTAAATTGCTAAATTAATATGGGCTATGAACGCCCGCTATGTATAACGTATTACTTAATACATCACAAATTATACTGGATATTTTATATAATATTAAGAATATTAAGGATAACTATGCATTGTGTGGAATGTTTTCACTTGTTTCTAATACCTACTGGTAGCTTAATTCCAATTGTGATGCCCGCGACATTAATTGTCTATCACAATCCATCACAATTAACACTGTGATGCAATATTAATTACAAAATAGAAGGCAACATCACTTTAATAGGCTTACTTTTGTAGGGACCCTGTTATTTAGTTCGTTCCTACGTATTTGATTGCAGCACTCGACTTAAACAAGTATTCTTGTGAAAGTCAGAAATGCAAAACAAAATGACAGCCGCCTTTTGGATAACGGCGAATTATTGTATTTCGTATGCCATTGCCCTTACGTCTCTGAAAATGTTAATTTTGAGATAATTCTAATTCTTTTTACTTCAATGAAATCTTGTTCACAGGGATGCGAAGTCGACATTTTTCTAATAACCTTCACAGAAAAGCTTTAATTTGTATTTCAATATTATTGATACAAATATCGAAAAATCCTATTACAGCTGTTGAACGGTTCATGTACGACGTTTATTTTTTGGGATAAAGTTTACGCAAAAATGGATTTTTATTAATTCATTACATAGATAAATTCAACATTATCATCTTTAATTAGAGCTGAAGGGTGAAAGTAGCGTAGGCTCTAACTCCGGTATTCACAATAGCCGTTTATTGACTTAACATTCCTATAGTCACTTAATTTAAAAAATAGGTCAGAGTTCTATCATTGGCGGTGACCTAGCCCTATGTACAACAAAACCGAAGATTTCTCTTTTAAATGTTAGCGGCATTAAAAGAAGAATTAAAATTGGCATTTCGTATTGCGGTAAATATCACTTACTCGCCGGTATCTATTCGTGTTATTGACACTTCCAATAGCATTCCAGCTGAATAAAGTGCCCATGAGGCACTATTTTAAAATCAATGTAATTACTCGTATTTTTCACCAAACATTCCAATATTTTCTGCATAATGAACTTGTCAATTTCAGATGTTGTTGTTTTACGAGTTAATAGCATTTCACGTGTAGAATATGTTAGTGTTTTAATTTTTTATTATTTACTTTAATTTTAATCACCCACATGTTCGTGTAGTATAAGGTTATTTTAATATCTGTATGTATATTTGGTGAAAGAAAAGTTTACATTTAGATGTGGATAGGAAATAGTAAATTATTAATTTAACCGTTACATTTAAGTCAGTGAGGAAAATTAATATTAAATACGGTCTGAGAGTACATTGTTAATTTTTAAACTAACCAAGACACTGTGTCAACCACATTCGCTGATCGCCGAACTCTCTCTCTCTCGGCACTGGCAGTGCAGTGTTAGCGTTGCAGTTATGCATTATCGATATGATATTGTATCACTGACGACGGCATCGATAAGAGTATTATAAAATAAACGAACTAAATAATTTCTAGCATGTAATTAATTTTGTAAGTTAAAAGCAATGGAATTTCGAGTTCAACTCTATTTAAAATAAATGTTTCAGCTTGGCTGGAGGTAGTTTTTCATTTTTTGGGTGATCATGTTTGTTAATGTCCTCAGTATGAAAAATTTGCGCACTGCTCATTACGTATAGTTCGCGTTGAATTAAATTGTATAATTATACACCTTTGAACATTTCGAACGTTACAAAAATGCCCCTAGTTTTTTAGCAAACTTCTTTCAATATCCTTGAAGTATGATAAGCGATGAAATAATCAATTATAATCATGCTGAATACAAGTCATTTTTCATAAATATCTATAGAGTTTATTTCATCTTTTCTTATAGTGAGACTTGCAAGATTGAGCCACG
This sequence comes from Myscelus amystis hages, assembly GCA_018244895.1. Classification (NCBI taxonomy): domain Eukaryota; kingdom Metazoa; phylum Arthropoda; class Insecta; order Lepidoptera; family Hesperiidae; genus Myscelus; species Myscelus amystis. The sequence goes on along the minus strand of DWQT01000577.1, from coordinate 5,222 downwards.
GTAATGCGCAGTGCGTGTGTACGGTTAAAAAATGGTGTCGGTGTTTTGTTTGAATGAAAATCAGTGTTAGTCTCGTGTTTTTGTTACTGTTATGCTTAGATTAAGAATAAGGATATTTCACATGGAGCAAACGGATACAAAGCTGTAGATGTATTGTCGCCGAAAGAAAATAACGATTTGATCATGTTTAAAATGTCCTCAAACGCCTGTTTTGAATTATGTGCGTTCCTAGATAGATCTAACTATTGTCCTTAAAACGTATCTTCAATTAGAAATAAAATCAAGCCCTTTCATTAAATTTGTAAAGACTTGGAACAATGAAAACAACGAATCTAAATATTTTCTTCAGTTAATCAGTTAATCAATTTTCTTAAGTTGAATATAAGTATTATAAATATTCGATTGCCGCGTTACCGTCTGCTACATGTGTAATATCCCAAACATTAACGCTGTGTATTGTATTGTTAATGTAATCATTCTATTTGTATATTAAGTCGGGTGGTTATGTGTTTACAATTATGTAAGTATTTACAGATGATTCCGTTGAACTTTATTTATATATACATACATAATTATACGGTTATCTAATACTAAATTAGAATACTTATAGAACGCTTTGAAATCACTTAGCATTATTATTAAAATTTAGCCTGATTTCATCTAAGAAAAATTAACACTTAAACAAAATGTATTTATAGAAATAAATAATAACAAAACATAATGAATAACAAAACAATATTTATAGAAATATGCGAGTAATGACGAATCTTATTAGCTCGTTTAATGATTTCGTCTATATTCCAGAAAATATATCAATATTTGTTATAAGACGACTAGAATATTGTAGAATAACAGACACATTTTATTAATGTATAAGATTTATAGGCCGATATTCCAGTAATTGTAGATTTACCAGAAAAAATCCGAATGCATTATCTTCGAAATAATACAGACTGAGTTCCGTCATGTGCAGTGCATCAACGATAAACCTCTATCCTTATTAGTAGTTTATAACAGAAAAACGACTTAGCCTCTTTAGTAGTCGTTAACCAAGATTCGTATTCAGAAGTAGGTTATAGTATACATAAAAAAAGTTTAAAAAGAACCCGTTAACAAAATTTGCTTGTAATCATCAGCATCAATGTTTTTGGTTAGCCCTCCATGTTTAATACCTCTCTGCCTTTATATACATAAAAAGTAGCACATTATGGACTCTTCCACAGTACATACCATACAGTACTCATGGTAAAGCTGATACTTTGTTGTGTAAATGTGAATTGGACTACAAAATATCATGGACACACGTGAGTGTCCTCCGGAAGTGATTCCGGAGAAACGTAAACAAACAGGTTCATGTCAAAGGTAATTTACTTTACAGTTCACTGGAACCTCTGTTTTCATTACTGTAGTCCTAGTAGCTAGAATCGGACTGATTAAACATTGTACGTTTGAGTATGATATGGACATTCGAGTAGGGCTGCAGGTGTTGCAGTGGCTTCCAAAGGTGGCGACGAATTGGTGTTACAAGTGAAATTAACAGCAACGATAGCTTAAAATGAAACCAAATTATTTTTATATAATGAATGAATTAAATAAGTTAGCCGTTGTGTAACTGGCGAGGCGTTCGATCTTATAAAGCATTAGGAGCAAATGTGAGCAACTATTTCGTACTTAATTAAGTAAATATCATTTTTCTATGTAAGCTCATGTTTGCTATTTAACTTAATACTACTAGTTGGTACATGCACATTTAAAACAGTAGACCCCTTATGGTATAAATTTAGTACTTATCGAAGTTAATTAAAATAAATTAAAGTTTAAATAACATTTTAGAAGCCAATTTCGTATATACATACATATATATAGAGTAGAATAATTGAACCGTCCATACGAAACATTCCATAGGTAAATCTTAATCGATAAGTGTTAAGGATAATGAAGATTACTTTTTAAGGCTTCATTTTGATATAATATACCTATAGATAATAGGATACCCAGACATGAGGTAGTAAGTATTATCTATTTTATAGTAGTTTATAAGCAGGTGTGTGTGTATTAAACAAACACGTATTACATTGTTTGTTTGTAGGTTGTCATATTAGTATATACACAAATATAGCGTTTCGCATGCAAGGATTGTCGGATAGACTAAATTTAACGGCACGGACTAATGTAAGTATGTCATATCTGCACTTTCACATGACGTAATACGTTATTTATGGGAATATAGAATTATTACACTTCGAAAGAAACACAAGTAAAGAACAGTAATTTGATCAATGAGACATCCTCTATGATGTCAACTCTGATTTTGTGAATATAAAGTCGTTGTATGCTAGGCCATCGTTAAACTGGACCACTGTGTAGCAGCATTGTAATGCGTGTACCATACCTATAGCAGATTCAAGTTGTCTGACGTTTTAAACATCACTGAAACGTGTGTAGTAATCGCAAGTCATCTGCTCTGGAGTAATTAATATTTAATTATAGGGTAGGGTAGGTATACAATTGTTGTAGAACATTAATTTTGTTTTGAGTAATTAACATTACTATTTGTTTATAGATTATAGATTATAGATTTCTGCCCGTAGACCTATACAGCCCAAAATAATTATATTGAAATTCAAATGCTACTTCGAAAATATGCAAGAACTTTACTTAGTCGATCTATTAGTGGATGTAATTAAGTGTAACGTATAGTTGCTACTTCCATCTGCTCAAACTGTCTTTTATAGAACTTGTACAATTCAAAGAATTTTATGTACAGATTACGAGTATTCTTTTTTTTTAACATTTACATAATGGACTGAGTTTTTTAAAAAATATTTTTACGAAAGAAGGAAAACAAAACAATTGCGATAGAAATTGAAAGGTTATATAACAATTTAGTCAACTCTAAGAAACTTCAAACCAATTTGTAGTTATATAATATGTTGCATAATTTCTTACCTTAACCATTTTCGACTTGCTGCGTCGTTCGCCGTAGTACAAAAATAGTTTTGGATAGATTTTTTATCATGTTTCAAACAATGAGCGTTTTAGGATAATTTCAATACAAACCGATAAATGTTAGGCTTATTTCAGTATATTATTACATATTTATCGTAGTTATACAGTACCCTCGAAGCGGCAAAATGCACTTAATAAATATTAAAGAAATATGTAATATTGAACTTAAATAGTAGGTAGTTTCAAATATTTTAATTATAAATATTTAGGCAATAAGTTATTGTGTATATACGTATGTATTTGTGGCCCTCAGGTAATCCGTCCAATAATTAAGGGTGAATATGACGTTAGTTGTATATTGTTGTTAATTATTATTGTCATTTGTAACTAATTCTTTGAGTATTATAGAAACAGTTTCGATTAAAATACGAAATAAATTGTTTAATGGATTTCTATGACTTTCTTTTACATCATACATGCCTATTTCAAAGGCGGGTCTGGTTTCATCTATTTCACATCGTGTTGGGTCTATTGTAAATATAGACAATATGTCGTTTCTCTTTTCCCCGTTGACAGTCGTCCAATATCTTAAAAATGCTCCACACAAGCTGCAACACTGTAAAACTAAATTCGTCAGAAATCCATTTCGATAAGAAATAAATCAAACCTATATCCAGCTTAGCTTCTGTGAATCCAAAAGTAAAAAATGACCAGGAAAAACAACTCTTTTGACCAAATCCTTCTTGTACTGTATGTCAGGATTTTATTTCGATGGATCGTATTAATTAGTGCGGGTGGATATCCCTAGCGGCGGACGGACGTCGCTTAGCTCGTATACATTACATAGGTTCAAAAACCCTACAAGTACATATATAATACCTTCTCTTTATTCTCATAAAAATAAAAATGTTGTGCATTTTCTTATGCCAAGCCTAACTTCAAGGCTGATTTATTTATGTATATTAATCTCTGATGCAATAGGAGGAACAATCGCTACTCTTTCTATATTATGTTTTAATCTCGTAATATCAGATATTCGTGTCAATTAGATGGACCTTGAATGAAAATTGCAAGTATTTAGGTATATATAGGTTAATTAGGCAGAGGAAATTCATTATATACCTAGGCGTTTCACTGAAAGTTAATTTTTACTACAATATTTCATACAAACACATTTTTGTTTTTATTCATTTTAAAAATGAAATGGTCAATTTTTAATTGTAATTGAGTATTGTTTCTATATTCCACTATGCGTTTTAAATATCGATATTTATTACTTTTCTGATAAACAGAAACAATTTGGCGGCCAATACCAGTTTATTTACTTAAGGTTATCAAAAAGTTTCAGCAGTGTATAATTTGCTAATCTTTAGTTGTTATATTTTTTCTCGTGTCATTCAATATAGGTATTTCCTAAGTCTTCTGTAGCTTCGAGCGTTAGGGAAATGTTTGTATTCCTCAATTAGTTTGTGTAGTCGCTTTCGTATCATTCGGTTTTTATGAGTTTCAATTAAATCGCTGTATGCGTCAGAAAACGGCAGAATGCTAATCCCGCCATCTCTTGTCACCAGTCCAGGTAAACCCGGCACCATTCCAATTTGTTGTGGGTGATTTGAATAGGCCGTATTAGGTAATGGTATCGAAGGATACATGGGTGCAGGATATGGATCAGATCTAATTACTGATGGAGCGACGGGTACCATTGGGTTCGTTGGTACGATGGGTACCCCATAAGGTAACGGTGGCACGACATGAAACAGAGGGGGTGGAGGCGGTATCATGGGAGGTAAATGTGGCATTGGCACTGGAAGCGGCATCGGTATTGGAGGAATCGGTGGTTTACTGGCAATTGGAAAGTTTTTATAGTTGCAGTATTCTGGAATACTCTTGGGATACCAATACAAAGGGTTGCACGGATCTTCACCTTGCTGATATGGTGGAAGTCGTCTCATGTTAATAGGGTCCATGTAACTGAGTCCGCCGATTGAACATGTCACAATTTTTACAGCTTGAACAATAATCAATATCTGAAACAAAAAAAGCATACATATATGTATATCAAGCAAAAGCAAATATGAATTATGTAGTGTTGTCATTAGTGATTTCTGCTGCCTGTTGATTATTACGAGATAGATCCTTCCTCAGACACTGAACGAATGCTAGTACTGATCACACAAATAACTGACTGGCGTGAATCAAAACATGGACAACCCAGCGCACGGAGCCGCCGACGCCGCGGCTCTCCGTTCCTTCATGCCTCGTAAGGGAAGGTG
>DWQT01000576.1:0-21380 GCA_018244895.1 Myscelus amystis hages | reverse complement strand
CGAGGAAGATCGGGCTCTGTGTCGTGCGCTGGAAGAATGCGTATCTCCCCCGCGACCCTTGAACAAGGTACCCTCCCTGCCAGCAAACTTCACGTACAGCGAACCGAAGCACCAGCCCGCACCGTCCCCTGTCCGTCGCCGTCGCACGATGCACTCGCACCATGCTTTGTTACCGGCTGCATTACCTCCGAGAAGAGCCTCTTTATCCCCTCATGCCTTTGGACGACGTCGGCAGGATTCATCTTCAGACCCACCTGCTGCTTTATACGAAGAAGACGCCCGGTTCATCGATGCAGACGATATAGAAGAGCTGGAACCCGGCAGTCCGCCGCGACGAGACTCCTTTGCACAAAACAGAAGACAGCGTGTTGATAAAAGAAACTCCCTGCGAGGCGAAGAAGCAAGACTACTCCGACCTGCCCCAGCACTGCTTGCCGTTCCGCCGACACGACAAAGCTTACGATTAAGCGCTTCAAAAAGAAGATCATCGACTGAATCTTCGATGCCGAGTGATGTGAGTCATACTTCGCTTCGCTCGCAACCGCCTCCCGAAATGTTAGAGCAAGTCCTAAGCGAAGAAGAAAAGATAAGAATAGTGATAGCGGAGAGGCGAAAAATGGACTCGACGAGGCCCGAGCCCGATGATGTGGAGATGTCAGAACGAGGTTCCTAGTCCAGGCAGGGCCGGCCGCAGCAACACCACGAAGTTTACATCTAGATGTAAAACAAGTGGCACCTAACAATTACCCCTTATCGCATTCCTCGTGATTTCCATAATCATCTGTCGATCTCGTGTGCTCAGAACATTGGAAGTTTGAACACGGTTGCAGAAACAGTGGCGCAGTGTGTTATGTATTGTTTGTGATTTATCTTAGTGTTGTAAAGCTGAAACTTTAACGTGAGTCAGAGAGTGCACGTAATGTTCGGTACGATGATCTGCTGTTTCCTTCCCTCTCCAACCTTATTTCCACTTGCGGCCGGTTCAATAACTTCACAAAGAGACTTTGATAAATTTAAGCTGTGTATAGATATAGTTAGATAGCTGTTAGAACTAGTCAATTTTGTGGTGGTGGAATGTTTTCTACGAGTGCTAAAATCACTTCATGATTCTATTAAGTATTTAATTAGTATGGTGCTTGCTGTTAAATTTATTCGTTATTTATAACTAGATCAGTGTAAGAGATTCCGAAGAACCTCAACGAATAAAATTATTTGTGATGTGTGATATATTTAATTCTGTTTGATGTTTACTGAATACATGATTATTTACTGTCCATTTGAATATTAGATTATATTGTTTATATTTTATGTACGGGTTTCGAATCATTGAATTTTAGTGATAGGTCGCCAACGAGTTCAATAATGCCTATTTAAATTATAATTTTCTTGTACATATTTAGTTGGAGTGACCTCAACAACTTTTAGTAAATGACTGTTTAGACTCGTAGTTAACTGTTACTAGTTAAATCTATGTCAATCTAGTAGATATCGGAACAGAACCAATCGTTCGCGAATTGAGTATTCTCTAAAGACGAAATAATATTTTCTGAATATAAATGAATCCTATTTTCATACAGAATCATGTACGTAAATTAGACATTTAACTGGCAATACGCACATATGTATGTATTTAGAGTAGTACATAGTTTTCGTCCTCTAAATAACAATATTGCAGTAAATTTCATTGGACATTACATAATATACATAGCGTTGAGAATATAGCATAATTAATAAAAATAATTATATTCCTTCTCTCTATAGAGATCTTTTATTACACGTGCCAAATTTAGAATTATTAAAAATTATTTTGAAAAAGATTATACCTTCTTCGTATTTTAATTAGAACAGTATCTAGTATAATTCAAACTATCACCAGATTTAAACATTAATGATTAGGATAAAATCGAAATTTGTGAATATTTTATTTCCGATCTCTACATTTATTTTGTATTGTAACTATGTGATTCTTGTTATAATAACGAATCGTATTAGTTAGGGAAGTCAGCAATAAATTTTATACTTCGACTGTGCCTTTCCTATTTCTAATGTATTAGCTCGAGAATAATTATTGTCGATAGACTTTGAACTTGATGTGTACGTATACTGTAGGAGTTGAACGGTAGATGCATTATAAATGTTACTCTTACTTTGTAATCTTTAACTTTGTTTAAAGTTTTCACTTACTTTACGTGTCTGTAATCATCCTAACTTTTACTGTGTACATTAGTTGCTGCTTCTGTCTGTTCTAAGCTATACATATTTTTTCAAATTATAGTTCCATCTTTTCTAAACACATTATATTTAGAATTAAAAGTGATTTTATTGTTCACATTTTTTTTTTATTTACTTATAAATATAATTACATTAAATAATATTCATGTTGTAATCCCTCCTATGTCTCTGAACTCATGTATGAACATCTTTTAAAATATTTTATTAAACTGCTTACTGGAGCTTTTAAAGTTTATTTAACTTGTGTTATTGTTTGCTCTCTTAAGTTTTTATTATTCCAGCATAGCAATCATTGCTTTCACTGCTTTAGTTACGTAATTAGTACCTTATTTACCAAACTTTCTGATGAACTTAGTTTCTCTTGTTGTTACCAACTTTGTTGTAAGTGTTTCTTTCTCTTTATTGCACGATGTCTTCCATCACGCTCTTTATACCCAGACAATTTTAATGTTACCTATTAATTAGAATTTATAACTGTGCATAAGTTTTCTGTAATTTTCTACGTTTATTTAAAAATCATGGTGTATAATGAATTGAATAGATGGAATTTGATATATATAAGAACAGTATTTTCGTGATAAAGCAAATTTCGTGATAATGATTAATTGTTTTTCGGTACTGACTGTATAATAATTTTAAGAGGTATGCATGAACGATGTTCATTAGTTGAGTTGAGCTGTTACATTTAGCTGGTGATCTGTCAAGTTACAAACGTTACGAAACTGTTAGGTTGAAATATAAATATAAAATCAAATGTGTCTCTTATTTTCCACACACACCTCACATCTGCATTCAAAATTGTGCTAACTCGAACATGGTATTACAGTCAATGATATTTAAAATTAAAGTTATAAAATGCATGCTTCATGCAATTTTATAAAGTAGAAGGTACGTACAAAGATATCCACCCAAATCACTGAAGTGGGAGACTGAAGCTGCTTTTTAGGACAATTATTATCACGAAATAGTTTGATCTCATAGATGAATACACTATGTTATATTCGAAAAGGTACAAATGGAAGTAATAGCGCATAAAATACCCTCCTTGTAAAGCAATAGAATTATTCAGTTACCCGACAAGAGACCGGCGTAATGAGTTGAGCGTCAATCTTTGCTTCGCTCTCCTTAACGGGCGGCCACAATCTCATTTGCATAATTCTTCAAAACGAGTTTTAACAGACCCCCTTATATTGTTAAACAACCTGATTCCAATACCCGGAATGTAATAACGTTTTGTTGTTTTTAGAAGATTATTGAGAACGGCTCATGCTTCTGTTTAATGCTGTACTAGCTGTACCCTGCGCGCGTTGCTACGCCAGAAACTAAAATAAATTTGAAGGAAGAACAGTGGCGCCATCTGTCGTAAATTGTTCGTATCAACTCAGAAACCTTCCCGGGCTCGTGCACACAACTTTGCTAAAGATCATCACATGATCAAATGCATAGTTTACGAGTTTATATAGAACCTATAAACAAACATAAATTTTTATATATCAAGATTATTAACGAAATAACGTATATTCCTCTCCCTTCATAAAATTCCTTTTTTGTTATCTTACAAAAAGTAAAGTTCATTTCATGTGTTTGTTATTTTTTATTATCCGTTATGTGTAATAATGAATTATATTTATTGTTCCTAAATAATAATAACTTCCAATAATCACATACTCAAATCACCTCCCACTTAAGCTAAATATGGTGGGATATTAGCCTTCGTGTCCCGTAATTATTTTACTTGGGGAACATACACTGAATTATATACAATGTATAAGATGTCTGTAATCCTCCTCATAGCATTCAAAGTAATAGTGCACTGTAACACTTTAAAACTATAGCCAATATTTTGTACGATACATTTTATATAAATAAATCAATTGGAGGTAATGATCCCACGCACGTGGTTTGTCGAGTGTAACAAAAACTAATGCGAAGACAGTAAACAAGAGCCAGTAACTACCTCGTCATCGTGAAATGTAAATATTATGTAACAAATTTCCCAAGACGTTTCCGCAGTAAACATGACTATAAAAATCGTAAAAGAGATCTCAGGATCGTAGAGTAGACATATAATAGAAATGTCACTACGTTTCTGATGTACTCGTATTTGTTGATATCATTATAAAATACTCTCTATTAAAATCGATTTAGCTATTTTACGAGTACGTTACGTTATGTTATAGAGACATTTAGTTACTTTTGAATTTAATATATTTATATGGTTACATAGATGGGTCTCTTTATCAATGCTGTACAAATATCACAAATTACGCGTCCCTATTAAATTGGTGGCTTTTTAAATATATTTCCCTTTAACCATTTCTACGGCATGCTAGGTCTTGTAGTCTTGATATATGTATCACTGTTTTTAATCCCCTTCACTTCTCCCGGAAATAACGTTGATAACTGTAATTTGTTCAGTCATATTCGTCAGTCGCGCCTTTTCGGAGCCGGCGGTCTCTGACCCAAATACAAATTCTGTTTGTATCCCTAATGAAGAATGCAAATGTCCTCGCTGCGCGCCCATTATTCCACGACCACTTCGTGCCAATCGGAAATACGGGATGCGTTCGTGTTTCAATTACGTTGTTGTTATAGCAAACACAATTTTAAAAATCATTCTTGTATCCACAACAGATTTTTTTTCGTAAATTAGTATTTATTTTTTGCTTAGAATTTTGATGATGATACCTACACTAAGTTCCCTTTTGTAACTGTAGGAGCAATAAATTACCAGCCAGGCAGTAAAACATCAAAATATGATCTATAACGACCGTACATTTACAGAATATCGTACTAGTCAGCGTTTCCGTTTCGTTATATACAGCATACAAATTAAAAAATGCTTTACGTAATTCTCGGCTTTTTTATGATATAACAAACACTGATAATATTCTTCGCTTCCACAGCCCTTTGTTTAATTCTGTCTTAAAACAAATAAGCTTCTTGGTAGCTGTTTTTGTTAAATGGAACTGTTTGTTTGCTATTCATTAAGAAATGAGAGTGGCCTATAACGGAGGCTGTTGCGTTGTTCGGAATGTAAGGAAAAGTGAGAAATAATGGAATCGTTCTGGATTGTTCCGGGATTTCCTTTTTTCTGCTGTGTATTATTTTTTGTTGTTTTCAATAACAAAAAATCGAGAACACAAATATAGTATCAGCTTATTTCCGTATTTCAATGAAAAAATCATACCTCAATAACTAAATAAATAAAAAAATGCTTTTGTCGTGCCGTTAATGGAATTCTAGTTTAAGGACTGACCATGCTGGAATGTATCGTAGCCTAAATAAAACACCACAAATACTGTTGGGACCGAATTGCTTTTACAAATTTGCAGAAAACTTTCTCGAAACCAAACCGCCGTTCTTTATTTCGCAAGAAAAAGAAACGAAAATATTTATACAAAACACATGCATATATTGATGTATAGTAATGTATCATAAAATTACATTCGGCGATCAAGCCACAGACGGGACAATTTTTTGTTGTTTGTTACACAATATTTACTTATAATTTAATGTAAAATTATTCACGCTGAAAATTCTCTCGCCTTTTATTCCATAATGATGCTCTTTACACTGTAGTTGGAGTTTAAAACGATTTTCACGTCAAAAGTTTCCATTCAAATATCTTCGATACTTACAAAGCAAACCGAAGTTTCGAAGTTCGATCAAATATCTACCACATTCGAGTAGATCCTCGCTGCCGATCCGCAAGTTCTCAATAGTTTCTACTTCGTGCAATTTTATTTTCTTTTTAAAATTCCGTATAATTTACTCAAATCAACTACATAGATACGTAAAAGTATATATTGGTACTGAATATTTATCTATGTATATAATTTGTATAAACTATTAATTATTAACCTTTTCCTCGTTTCGCTGTTTGACACAGATCTACACTATTAGATTATAAAGATTTAAGGCCTGACACGCTTAACTTTTAATGTCTTATCATATTTTCATTAAACATGAAAATCTTAATAACACACAATTGTTAGAAATCTAAAAACAATAGCTCACCTCGATTTCACAATGGCATATACGCATCATATTAGACAAGAATCAGTCTTATCTAGCACTACGCAGTCTACAATACCGGGAGACAACTTGCAGTTAGTACACATAATGGAATACATTATACATACGTACATATATCTAACCATCTACCCATGGATTTACTGAAGATTACTCGTGTACGCTTTGATTGTGTCGAGGAACATTTGAAGCACCTTATATTATGTTTCAATGAAATCTGATCAATGCTGACAGCACACTACAGATTAATCGATATTTTGTTCGCAGTCTCCTCAATTCGCCACTACCTGGTATCTACATAGAGATTTTTATATTTTCAATATGTCGAAAACTTCCTTTATTATATACGGATGTAACATCCTATCAACGAAAGAAATCGCAAAAATTTTGAATCGAATCCGCGACTTACTTGACATACTTTTCTCAGTTATGCCTTTCATGTATTCCGTATAACTTTATACGAAACTTTCCAAGTGGAAAATGTGTATTCAAATTCAAAAATACGAGTTGCAAATTTTTACTTCCAACTTACAGAACGAATTATTTTTTTTATTATTGTAAGTACAAATTGAGTCCATAAATTATTTGCAATTTAATCAACATCTTTCCAATATCAATTACAGGTAATGTTCTTGAAAGGATCTGTATTTGTAAAGGACTGTCCTCTTAGTTTGTCCTCTTTGATTTCTACTTCCGGTTGACTTGACGAATGTAATTCAACATTTATGAAAGGAACGGTCATACTATATAGAAAGAAATCCGTAAAGGGTATAGATGGAGTTAGAGAGTTAGGATTAGTATTTCACTTATATTAATGTATACCTGCGCGAAATACCTATATTCATTCTTTACAATAAAAACATTGAATATTCTACCCGTGTTTGTTCACTTTTCTTGAAATATTTCTGTAAATATTTTTTCCCTATCTTGTTTCTAAAAGTAGGAATTTGTTAAATTGACAAATTATTTTAATCGTTTATTGAATTTAAAGAACTAAAATATTAGAACGTGTGACTGGCAACACAATATGAGTAAATAACATTGTCACTGACAGGATGACATCGCGGAAGTGCGAGCGAGTCGGAACATCGTTATTTGTTTCATAAGATCAATATAACTTTTAAAATGTAATAATTTTCGGTTAAACCTTCGTATATTTATAAGCGACATTCCCAGGTAACTTCCTTCAACTATCAAATAATATATCTATGCTTATGTAATACAATATTCAGAACATACGAACAAACGAATTTAAAACTTACTACACTTCAATAAAACAAAACAACATACATAAATATGAAGAAGCTGTCACAATTGCAAAATTATTTTTACGTAATTATTTTAGGAAAGCGTCATTCCGTGTTTATACTTTAATTTTTAAATCGACGTGAATTTTGTCAAGAAGGGGAATTCGTTGAACGAATAAAAGCCTAAAAAGAAATTGAATAAGTTTAATGGCGTTTTCCTTATCGACGCCGAGAGACACTTAACTCGGACCCCAAAACCGACCACGAACCAAAAACAATAAAGAACTGACATCTGAAAGATGTCTTTTGTTTCTAATTTATTACGATCACAAATCAAACAGCGTTTTTATAAGGAATTGCAATAGTTTTAAAGATAATAATCGTTTGCTTCAGTCAACAGACAAGTAGGTACATGACTGCAACCGTTGTTACTCTCCACCGCTAAACATTGATTTCTCCCGCATTTGCGGAAAGCCTAAAGCATACTCAACTAGAAAGCTCCACTGTACATTAGCGGAAGTTACTCGTATATGGCGCTACTTTCAATCTTGAATAAAACTGCAGGAATACGACTAATATAATTTAGCCAGTTAATTAATATATGTTTTAATAAGATCATTAATTAGTAATCTATATATATATGTACCAATCAACAACACTTATAATTTTAATTTCCCAATACGTAGTAGGAGGGAATATTAAAGATACATTTAATGTAACCATTGCATTACAAGTAAGTCCTATGGTCAAATTGAATTAAATTATTTTAGCAATAACGCTTCAGGTACTTGCCTTACACATACAAAACCTTGTATCAGATAGTGAAAGATAAACAGTCCCAAATTTATCATAATACCGACTGTTAGCGCCGGTCCAAGTAGGTGCCTGCCTTTCCAAGAAGCCTCTGTCAAACCTCGTCATGCACTCTAATGTAACCTTTAGTAGCTGTAATATAGATATCATATTAGGATGCATCGCCAATTAAAAGCATCAACATACATAATATGTACATCACAATATACGTATTACATCACTATAATATATTAAACCATGATTGTAAAATCCTAATCTTCCTCTAATAATCCTCTTATCATTCTACTGTTGGACACGAATGTCCTCTCAAAATGAGAAGGGTTAAGGCTTTAGTCTACGGCGTGGGGGTAAGTGCGGTTCGGTAGATTTCAAACACGTTTGAGATTATTATGAAGAACTCTCAGATGCTTAGGTTTTCTCACAATGTCTTCCATCGGTAGCATAACGAACTATATGTAATTAACACACAACTTCGTAATATTATACATACGATAGGTAAGTGTGCTCAGTTTTAAAGGCATAATCATAAAACATAATTATTGCGTGGTAATAAATATAATATCACAATAATATTTACAATCAACATTCATTTGTATTTAGATGTAATATAATATTATATTCTACGGTAGTTGGGGGGAGAAAACCGTGTGAGAACGCGGGACGTAAAAAATGTTACAACTGTACACAACACAAATACATCCTTTCAAATGTTACTTTGCTTGTTTATCCCACTCATTTCTTTGTTATCCAAGAGCCATTTACGAATAGCTTCGGTGGTGCTGAAGGACCATTTTATAAGTCAATATATCGACTCGCCGCCGCCGTCCCGACAAACACAACCATAACATATCTCCATAAATCAATATATGTAGTTATCGCAAAAATAACTGGCAGATAAATCTTTGAATAATCTTGATAAACATTTATAGCTCCACTGTCATTACGTCATGTCAATTTTAGTTATTTGTGAATAACCGTAGCAATATTTCAATTCGTATCCAACATTATAGATTTTTCTGGAATACAATACATCCATGTGTAACCTAATTAATATCCAATTAAAAAACAAAGAGTTCACCCGCCTACGAAACTATGTATTTTAACTAATAAATGTGAAAGTATTTAGAACATCATTTCGGTAGCAATAGTAATTTTTGTTATGAAAAGTAAATTACAGTGGAACTGAATAACTAATCGAAGTTACTATATTGTATTTGTAACTTAGTTACATTTGCCACATATCTATGGAAGTACGAGTTTATTATGTACGAGTACAAGTATGTAAGTAGAGGAGAAAATTCACAAAGTTTTGTGAGAGTAACTTTTGTTTGATAATTTATTTAAACCGGTACGCCAGTTTGCTCTTTGCGCACGTAAGTACTTAGTGATGTCGATAATTATACTAAGTTCTTAGGAAACTCATGTATAAGTATGAAGAAGATAAAGTATGGGATAATTTAATTTAAAAATAATATTGAACTTTAAGAAACAAATTCTATGTAAACTCGTCCGTATAAGTCTAGATCAACTTTCATAATATTTCTACCGTGTACAGTATAGATACATAGTACCGTGTACAGATACATAGTATTTCTACCGTGTACAGTATAGGTACAGTACATAGTACCGTGTACAGATACATAGTATTTCTACCGCGAAGCAATTGTCGATAAAACAATATGTATTTCGGTCTGAAGGACGTGAATTTATCATTAAAGTTCCTTTTTTGTATTTCAACCAAAAAAATATATGTGAACCTAAACGCAGTTATTTTTTAAATAATTTACAAAAATCTATTCTTTTAATAATATGAAAGCATTTAATGTTCTCTAGCAATCTCGCAATCTTCAAGGAGTGATAAAAAAGGTGGCCGTTGTGCTTTCTGTTTTATTAATGTAAGCGACCTGAATGTAGCTAAATGGTTGAATATTTGGGTCGCGCCGTAATAGAGGACCCTCAGACATCTTAAGATGTTTCAAATATTTGTAAGGTTTCGGGACGCTCAACACATATTAATTACATTAATTTGTAAAGCACAAGTCATGTTAAATTGAAGTGCTGCCAATATGTCGTTGCTATTAAATACTACTGAATACCTATAAGAATCCCAGTTCTATTACATATGAGATAGGGTGGAAAACAGCCGATATGATAAACAGAAATGTGTTGGTTGTAAATATGCCGTGATTTTACCATTTCCTGAGCTGCAAGTTCGTAAAGTAGAACGCAAATTAATAATTTTAAATGGAACAATTTAATTTGATAATTGGAATGGCCCTTCATTGTCTCTCTCTAAAACCACGATTACTCGTTTAAGAAGAACATTTTGTACCTTAATTTGCATTTCCATCACCTCGGTGATTTTATCGTAATGACGTTAAATATGAAACGCTATATCCTGTAAAAACAAATTTGACGAATCATGCATTTATTGGCATTTGAAAGTTGAACATCGCGAAACGTAAGCGACCGAAAATAAATGTAAGGAATAAAATGCTTAAAAACAATTTGCATTTACCTAGGTACCCTTTACTGTAAATTCTATAAGTATAAATCCATATTTAATTTCTCGTGGCTCCGTTGTAGACAGTCATGGATATTATTAAGGAGCTCGCACCGACCCCGCCATTATCCCAAATTGCGGTTACGAACATCGACCACCTGAATGGGCATCCCTTTCGAGTATTGATTGCAGCAAGAAATTTCTATAACTGAATATGTTTCAGTAATAGTATAACGGCAGAAAGGTTTTAAATCGTACTTAAGCTTGTTTTATGCTTGCAACCTTAAAGACTTTAGAATTACTATAGATTTTAGAATTACTAGACTAGACTTTAGAATTACTATACAATTATTATAGATGAGAATCAATTCTAATTCGTTAACCAATGACATGTATTTGTCTGCGATTAGATTTTGTCGAACAATGACACCGGACACCTTTATTTAAATTCCCGTTCCACTCATCTCTTAATAATAACGTACATTCGCAAACAAAAGCATAATTATCCACAAAATTCGTCAAAGTCACAACCGCGCTTAATGCGCACGAAGCCCCAAAATATTTCCCTTAAACTTGGCTCTCTTTGAAAAAAGCCCAGCTATCCCCAAAAGGGCATTAATGAAAATCTCATTAAGTTAGCCCGGGCACAAATTGGCGATGGCGCAAGTATCAGATGGTCGGTCGGAACGTACGCCGCACCAGTTGCGCCGACTCTCCGGAAATTATAACTCCTAACTCGATCGAACACCCGCCGCTGAGATATCGACGTGTATTAATAATTTTAAAGTATCAGCCCACGAAATTGTAGAATATACAACGTTACTCATTATTACGTATGAATGTTAACAATTTTACAAATATAACTTAATAGTTACCACGCTACTGAAGAAAAGTCTATGAAACCTATGTATCAAAGTTGAAAGGTATTTGTGCCATAGATAATTTACATAAACGCTCATCAGATTGTATAAAACTACTTAATATTTTAGATTTAGAAGTAACAAATGTAATATACATATGCGTTAATGAAACACTGCCTATAATTAACTATCTATAACACATACATAGATACTCGTAGTACTCAATTGATCAAAAATCATCACATGAAATAATTTAAATGTCACAATAATGTCACAAATAAGATAAATGTGTAGTATACAAATTCTACGGAATAAATATGTAATGCGTTAAATTACGAGTGTTAGATAACGCCCGTTGGCTGTCTCGCGAAAATAAAGCCAATAAGAAACCGATAAGGTGTGTGCGGAAGCGATCAGTGGCAATCCGAGGGCGAACGGGATGCATGCACAAATAAAGATCGCTTCCAAATACACGGATACCAGGCATTTTCCTCGCTCTTTACGAAAAATCTTTACCCAATGACAATACAAAGCTTCCAAATAACGCTTATAATATTAAAATACACACATATTTGCAGCTTGTAGCAGCTGTAGGTACATGTATATCAATTAATTACATTTTATATAAAAGCTGTGAAAAACCACCTAAATCTATTCATACAAGGTAAAAACTAACTGCGAAAATTCGTAACAATTATACAAAAAGCTAAATTACTTCTGGAAACACTATAAGATTAAGAAACTTCGCAAGTACGTATCAGTATTATTAATAATTGTGCATGTTTCATTTTTCCCTTGTGGCCGTATTTTCGTAATAATGTAGTTATTACTTTAAATAGGGTGCTTAGGAACAGCGGTGGTGGTGATTCATGCTCGCGGCCGCCGCGGACGGGAGCATAAAACGATTTTTTATTTCATAAAACGTTTTTGGAAGTTTTTCTGTAATACATAAACTAAAAAAAGTCACGAAAAATACACAAGTTCCTCCAAGTTTACGACAATAACTTTATCCACTTAATATTAATTAACAAACACGTTAAGTGTATGTATGTACCTTATAATGAATTTGAGTTAAATTTAATACCAAAAATGTGTTTTTTATTTTATCTAATATTGAATATAATATATTATGAATGTCGTCTAAGCTGATGGCTTATAAGCTCATATCTATTATATAGTCGACATTAAACGTAGAATAACCTATTGTTGCGGTTCTGCGGAGCTTTCAAAGATGATCTTGGTTGCAGTATTGCGCTTCGATTTATAGAAACTATACAATAAGGTTGAATTTAAATCCTAGACGTATTTACTTTCCACAATTTAACTTTATCTGCTGTCTGGTTGTCATTGTATAGGCTTTGTCAAAATTGGGGGCAGAAGGCCATGTAAGTTGCCCTAAGTTATTATTATTGATCTTAGATCTCTTGGTTATTTATAGATGTCAAGATATTATCAGATTAAAATGTCATCAATATGATGCCAGGAACTAAATTGCTAATACGTCAAATTGGATTCTAAATATAGCAGTACTTTAAAACGAGATTGGCAAACTTCATTTTAACTTCAATTGCCAAGGCGATTAATAAGAATTTTTCGAACCTCATATATTATCCGATTTACTTCAAATATATCTAATATATAAAATTCTCGTGTCACAATGTTCGTTCCCGTACTCCTTCGAAACGGCTTGACCGATTCTTATGAAATTTTGTGAGCATATTGAGTAGGTCTGAGAATCGGCCAACATCTATTTTTCATACCCCTAAGTGATAAGGGTTGTTCACCCTTAACAATTTTTTTTTTATTTATTGAGGCAAGTTTTTGTTTTTATTTTTTTGGGATTTGGCATTAAAAAATACACGCAATCCTACATTTTCACCTTTCTACGACCATCCCCTATTTTTTAATAGCGATATTACTCCCGCCGGGCGTCTACCGGTATAACTTCTCACTCCGTAAACAGCAAAGGGTAGAGAATCAGAAATAATTATTAGGCAAAGCAATGTTTGCTGGGTCAGCTAGTTGTTATATAAACGTTATGACAGTGTTTACTGCACAAAGTGTACAAACACATTTTCAGAATGTCTAATAAAAAAGTTTGGTAAATATTTTGGTCATTACCACATCATGCGATGTTCTGTTAAAAAAAGTTAAATAATATTTTCACGAAACTTTTTCCACTGTAAGTACATCTGCCACCGTCCTAAATAGCTACCGTCTCCGTTTGGCGACTGGAAATATAATCTTACTTCCCTATGTTCCCACGTTTATAAAAAAAATATGATAATTTTTTACTACATTATAATATTAGCTGTTACCCGCGGCTTCGCACGCGTATACAAAACTTTTTTGACAGCGGTAAATATTGCGAAGCAGATTAAACGATATCTTATTTGAAATATCCTATTGAAATCTATTCATTCAACATTAATTAAAGGTATGAAGCGATAAATGATGGATGAACGATGCTTGACTGGAGATAAATTTATAATTACTGAAATTCAAAAGTACGTAACATTTTAATCTTCAATACTCAGAAAAATAACTGAAATCATCTTCAGTTTCACTGCATTACCTCGATGACGGGCATTTCTGTCATCCTATTCATTACTTTCATCTTCTGCTTTCGATTTACTATCAATACCTGCTACAATTCTTCCCTCATTTTATATCCCCGGGTTCATTCTAGGACGGAATGTGTGTGCAGTTATCTCGCAACGCTATTTGCTTGCTCCAACTGCTTCACTTATGGATTCGTCGAGCACAGCGCTGCGCTCCAGATGATTGGACAAGAGCCCTCCGCAGCCGGCAGCGCTTGTAATGAAATCCTATCGACCTGGACCACTAAGGAAACATCTATATTTATACAGTGGAGCTAGGACGGCTTCATATGATTGAAATGGACAAAATCAATCAACTGTTACTTTAATATACTGATATAGAAACGTTGATAAATCTGCAAGCAAATTATAATTTTGCAACATATTGAATATAGAACTAACAATGGAGAATTCTTTGCATGTGTGTTTAAACAGATTTAATTTGGTACAATGTAGAAAGGTACAGCATACCTATGATAGTTCTAGTACATTCTACATAAATATATATACAGCGATTTCGAACTGTATATGTACAAGTGATAAAAGGGTGGAAGAATAAAATTTATTAATGAAATACTAAATGCTGTCTTAAATTATTTGTCATAAAAGGATTGAAGGCACCAAATCTATCTATCTATCTATCTAATATAGTTTTGATCATTTTTTATTAATTAAGGATCGTTATAGTTTAGATTTTTCATTATCATAAAAGTCAACAATAAATAAAAGTTTTCATATTTTACTTTACATTGCGTTTCCTATAAAACTCAAACCTATATATTTTCTAAAACTGTTGTGTGTATAATTCCAAGTTCGTTGAATCGGATGTTGAAACGACGGCTTCAGGCGTTAGATATTTTTATCCTGCTGCTTAACAACTCGAGTATCCTCTCCTTAGAGCTTAAGTCTCAAATACAAAGGTGAAAAAGTTATAAGAGGATGCGAAAATAAATTCTGCGTTAAAGCATAAAATAATAATTTCATGATAGCATAGCGATTCATACCTACGATTTTATATTGTTCTTAGAAAATTTTGTTTACAAAACTGTTATATACGGTTATATTTTGTTTACGAAACTGTTATAATAGATATGTTTAGAAGTTTGTTTATTCAAAAATGAAAAATACTATTCACATGCCACTAATTTTCGACATCATCTAGTTGATTGGGAGAAAATTCCATATGGCATCAAGTCCACCCTTTGTTATGTTGAATAAAGAATTAATTAACAAAATAAACTAAATGCCGCGTGTAATTATTCATAAATGACATATTGAACTTAAGCCTTCTAACTGATCGTCTTCTCCAGAATAGTAACGTGATTAGTTATGTTAGTTCTTAATTTAGGACAATTTAAAACATGAAAAAACATGAAATTGAATACAAAACTTTACTAGTGTACCCGGCTTAACTGGAACATGGAAAATTTTATTTCGATGTTCAAAGTGCGCTGAGAGTTTTTTCGGCGGTTCGTTCCTCCCAGCCTACTGCCTGAGGGCAACCCAAAATTGACGAATGACAGCTATAAAAATGTATCAAGTTCATTACGTTTATGTATTTCTTAATATAAACTAAATAATTTTTAGTTAAATTCAAATATGTTGACTGCATGGTAATTTGCTTCATTTATACATAGGTTACATGATATAATGATAAGATATATTTATGTACATCGATACATCCAAGAAAAGCGTTCAAACTACTCCAGCGCGCAAACTCGAAAGGTTTTAGACGCAAATTACCGTTTCTTTTCTAACGTTAAAGAACAGAACGGCGTTTTTACGTAGACAGCGTTCGAAACAATTTGCACTACTTTGAAGAAGGTGTGACCCGGCAGTGATTAACGAGTGTGGCAATTAGTGCACCCTCGGGCGCCGGACACTGCCGCAAACGAAGGAGGAATCGACCAGTCGTGAGTAATGAGCGATATTAAGAGAGAAGGTCAACCTAACCGCAACATAAACATTAACCCCGCGCTCCTGAGCCACTCGAACAAGACACCAGCTCTCAATGTAATTTATTAATTTATACGTACATTTTATAAGTTCCCTTACGGAGATGAAAATAATTTTGCCGCATGCAAGAATTAATGTTTGCTACAATTTTAATTTTCTTACTGCCTTATCCTAATACTAACCAACCATCGATGCGAACTTAAACATAAGGTTAATATGAAAATACGTTCTTTGTTTTTTTTTGAACCGTTACACAATGTAATTTACAAATAAGGAATAAATAGATAACTTACACCAGTAAGGATTAAAAACGCCTTGCAACTGAGACACGTGACAACGGCCTACATCTTTAAATGCGACTACACCAAGTCAAAAAATAAACTTTAACATTTATGAGGAAATACGAGTGATTAACGAGAGCGGTAGTTAGAGGGGTCGGCCGACGTCTTCTAAGTAATGATCGTCCAGAAGAAAGGGTGTCTTAATGTGGTCTCGTCTCTATAAACATTACCCCGGTACCCGCGACCTTTGTGCCGGCTAATGTAGATAAGGTAAGGGAAGTTTACTGTACAGGCCGTAATTAAATAGTAAAGGTACATTTTACAGAGTTACATATTATGATGTCTGTTTTTAAAAGGATTATGTAATTAAGATCATATATAGGAGGCTGAGCTATTTAAAATAATTCCTGATTTTCACAACGCTTTACTGGTACAGTTTAATTTTGCATTTTGTATTAAACTTATTGACCTTATTGTCATTTAACCTAAATGCTTGAAGCATTAAGGATTTTTTTATTTTTATGCTATATCATACAATATAGCAATTATACAAAAGTACATACATTATACAAAAGTATCTTAGAATCTAAATATTTTATATTTTATTTGTACAATTTGAATTTTTTGTACCTTTGCTGATGTAAACGCGGTCGACCGAAGGAAAAACGAATACTCTACACTTAAAAGTTCTTCGATCCAAGCCGCAATCTTGCAACTGAAGTCGTCTTTCAAGGCTCCGTAAGCTCATAACAAAAGGCGGATCCGCGCTTAATATCGACTATGAACACGAGCGCCCTTATAACGAAAGCTCTTTAAGTCTGCGGACATCGGAATAAATCCGCTCTAAGCTCTCATTTTCTGTTTTTAGATGTTAGTTCCTTGAGGTAACTTCACCTCACTGTCCCCTTCAGCATGGTATGGAACTTAACTCGCCAAGTATTTCTAGAGCAGATTGGTTACGGTTTGATTACACTAGGCGTACGTTGCTCTTAAGGTACTCTAGCTATCGGCCCTTAAAGCGGTCACTGTCGTCGTCAAATGAACATTTTCAATTTAAAACAGAGCTATTAATGCACCTGTTTTGTAGAGCCTTGTATAATAACCATCATACCATTATACAGTTGCGTAGAAATGCAAACATGCGACAAAATAGTGGAGAAGAGCCCTGAGTCTAGCTAGCATATAATATAATATTATTTTATTCAATTTTATTCTTCAGGGAGTGCTGCGGTAGGAGAATGGTGATATGGGCACAAGGTTAATTAGTTCCTTGAAACAGTCGCCATTTTAAAGTTGGTAAAACACATGCGGGGATATTTCACACAACTGTCCGTATTAACACAATGTTCTACGAATATTTTAATAAAACAAAATATGTAGGCAGTCACATTATTATATCTATCTCAAGTTATATCTACTTTAGTTATAGAGAATAACGGGATAAGAGGAAACGTACCTATACAAAAATAAAGTGATGTCGGCGCTTTTAAGTAATTATTTTGAAACTTTGTGTGTTTTTGTGTGTATTAAATTGTTTTTCATTTATTTATTTTCACAAGTTTCTATAGAATATCAAAGCATGCAAATTTTGCCAAGTCTTTGGAGATGGTCACCGTTATACCGAAGAATACGACGTTAAATGTAAATCGTTCGTTCAACAGGTACGGCGAGCAAACAAAATGTGTTTGTCTGGAAACGTGCGCGGTCAGCAATCTTTTTCTATTTGTACAATTACTGAGCCCGGCCCCGGCGGGTTGTGTGTGATCGTTTTCGCATACACCATCCCTGGTTTATTGGTTTTCCTGTTGCGACGTAGCCGAGGAGAAAATAAGATCTTTCTACTCTTTATAAATACCATTTGTATACCACCGCATGTGTATGTACTGATTGAGATGAATTTGTCCAATATATGTACATATGTATAAGGAGCACTATGCATTATTATTTCTACATATATACATATGTACGAGTATATACGTATGACTGCCACTCTGAAGGGGTAGGGCCCCTTCTAGGTTATACAATTCCCGTTTAAACATCCCACAAGCAGTCTTCAAAGAACAGAATAACACCGCGTTACCCAGTGTTTTAACAAAAATACTAATTAGTCAAACTGTATTCTCCGCACAGTGTCACTCCTATACTTATTTCTCAATATCAATTGCTATTAACCCGATTTGTGTTAAAGTATAACTGGGTGTGGTTTCCGTTCCACATGCCCATATAAAGCGATCACTTATACAATTTATTTCAAGTAACTTGAACCATATCTGCGAAACCACGCACTGCGATTTCCGCTAACTTGACATTATATTGTTTAAACTCATATTCTTCCAAACTCCTACATTAACATGTATCCGGCAATCAAGGCTTGTTGCCAAAATCCTCGCAGGCTTTACCTGACAGTAATATCCGGTGCTCGTCACAGTGGGAACAGATAAAAGTTCACTTCACAAAAAAAACAGTATTACAACCTTATGTATTTTAATGGCTTGTACAAAGTACATACGCAACATATAATAACAGATACCAAATTCTTACACGAATATATCACACATTTTATGCATTGTTTTAGATAGAAAAATAAGTAGCAATCTTCACCGCACTAGCACTGCTACTTGATGTGCTTATTAAGCTTATAATGCGTATTTACCTTTTTATAACTTAATTTAAACATTCTAAACAGATGAAAAAATAAGTAGGACACAAAACAATTTACATCGTTATATGTAATCAAAATATTGTAGATTGCTGTCACTTGCAGTGCTAAGAATTATTTTCTTATTCGCAATTATTGAAAATCTTCTGGGTTACAGTCACACAGCTCAAAATATTTAGAATAGCAATTGATTAAAAGATTCTTATTAAAACTAAACAGTAAGGAACATAAAAACGTCAAACATTATTTTTTTCTCTTCCCAACTGAGAGTTTAAAGTGTAATCCGACACAGCGTCTATTTTAAGACGACTCAACGACCTTAACCTTAAGTATTAACAAAGCAACCGACCACGAGGAATCTCATGACAAAACGAACTTTTAAATGCTTAAAATGCTCTATTTCCCACAATTACCGGAAGCCCGAACTAAACATGAACTTTTAAAGCTAGCGTGGAAGTTACTTTCTGACGTTAGATTTAGTTTTAAAAGTTCAGATATCATTATGCTGAAATATTTATTTAGGATCACCCACTACAATACTACAATTTTCAATGATTTTTTGCTATTTTGATATTTCTACTTCTTTAAGCCACGACAATTGAGTAAGAATAATGAACATATACGTTTCGGTCTGCTTTAGCGCATGCATTTTTGTAAATCGTGCTACATGAGGTTTTGGATGAAATGCATTTGTATTCGTCTCTGGCCGTGAGCTACAGACTCGCGGCGCGTGCAGTGGCGAATAAATGATCTTTTCCCAGACGTTGCAATTTTCTCGAAATATGAAAGTGAGTAAGTGGTTCACATTTAAAACATGTGTTTGATCGTTTCTCAAATGGAATGATGTTTCAGAATTTCACAGAGAAAAAATATCAAACCGCAAGAAACATACTATTGCAAGAGTATCCGTTGTAATTTAGATGTTTTCGTTTTAGCGTTTGACGTTTGATGATTTTTTATGAAGATAACACCCTCGAAATTAAATAAACACATAATGACAGTAGCTAAAAGTTTCGCTACAAACAGGGATTTCCATAACAAATCTGTTCAGAGTTCAGGAGAGTGAAGTTTCGGGATCGGATCAAAAAGGTGATAAGCCCTCAACTAATATTGATCCACTGCGCTAACTTTGGGGACCTTTGCAAACAGAACTAATGGTCGCGGGATTGTCCTACGTGCTTCGAAACGACCTTATGTATATTTATGCTCACGTTTATGAACTACCACTGATTAGTAACATTCTTATTTTACACTTAACGGGATTGAATAAAACGTTTCATCAGGCTGTCTCTAAACCTATCACGTAATAGTTATAGCACTTAATTTGTAAGCAGATGTATACTCGTATTATTGAATACTTTCTATTATGCTAATGTCTTTTACGCGACAATTAGCAGTACATTGACATTTACACCACACACGTCCATGTAATTTCAGAATTATTACAAAATGATATTAACTTGAGAATAAAGCTTTTAAAAGGTAAATTGAAAAATGAAAACATATTTATGGATATGGATACGGTTTACTTAGCAGAAACAAAAATATATATTAACGGCATGGTCCGTGGAATAAACAGTACAAAGCGTAAGCAAAATAACGTAGACTCGAAAAGTGGAACATTGAAAATTACATAAAAGAGTTTTCTACAAAACGAACGCGTACCTAATCGTTAGGTTGTTCGGTTAAATTGTAAAAGACTCGTGGGAATTTAAACCGTATACACATAAAAATAAGGTGGATAATATGAAAATTGTCCAGCACATAAGTCCGTAAGGTAGCCGTATTGTCCCAGCTTGTAGCTGGTGAACGTAGCCAATCGCGTAGCCAGTCTACGTACGTAGCAGTCCCGTATCGCTACAACAAAACGTAAAGCGTAGAGTACTGCAAATCGAAATAAGTCGACGCTTCTATAAAAAAAAACCACTATTAGCCATAATTAGAAATTGGATTGCGTAAATAATATAATATATTATAGTCGAACTAATACGAGTACTTAGTCGAGAAGTACACAATTACACAATCACAAGGACTCATTCGACCATATTACAAGTAGCAATCATTAAACATGTTTAGAACACCAAACAACTACTTCCTCTCTCCCGCCTCAAACCGAACTGTCCGTCACTGTCAACGAGCTGTCAGTTGTGTCACTCGGCCTGTGACGTCACCTCCTATATCCGCTGTCACATAG